>SZWC01004432.1:55933-69974 GCA_023375785.1 Penium margaritaceum
ATCCCCAGTGTAGACTTTGACGAGACCTTCGCCCCGGTTGGTCGCTACACCATAGCCAGGGCTCTCCTGAGTCTGGTTGCCCAGCATGACTGGGCGCTTGAGCAGATGGATGTCAACAATGCCTTCCTCCACAATAGGTTGGACGAGGAGATGTACATGGTGTAGCCACTCGGCTTCTCAGATGGAACAAACGGGGTATGGCACTTGCGCAAGGCCCTCCATGGCCTGAAACAGTCCCCTCGTTGTTGGAACCAAGAGATCACATCGACCCTTGAAAAAGGGGGGTGCAAAAGGAGCGCTGTGGACCCTGCGTTGTTCCTCAATGCCGCCACCAAGCCACTTGTCGCCATTCTTGTCTACATGGATGACCTCGTCATTGCTTCTCCTGACGTCGCATCTGTCGCGGCGGCCAAGGCCTTCCTCCAGGCGGCATACAAGATGAAGGATCTTGGTCCGGCTCGTGTCTTTCTTGGTATGGAGCTGGAACGTGCCCGTGGGCGTCGCACTCTGCACGTCCATCAAGCTGCGTATGCACGTAGCCTTGGGGAGCGATTTGCCCCGCTCCTCACATCAGTCCTCACGGCATCCACGCCCATGACACCCGCTGGTCAGACCTTCCTGAAGTCTCGGGAGGTGTCCGCACTAGGGAAGACAGTTGATGTGACCGATTACCTCCGTATCCTTGGCTCCTTGATGTACCTCGCCACGACCACCCGGGTTGATGTGGCATTTGCTGTGAACTTCCTATCCCAGTTCTCCCAGTGCCCCCCTGAGTGTCATCTTGAGGCAACACTGCGGGTAGTACGCTACGCCATCTCCACCCCCCGCATTGGGCTGTACTTTTGTGCGCAGCACTCAGTTGTGGTGGACGACTTCACAGACAGTGACGGGGCGCATGAGTCTGATACCCGCAGTCGAACGGGATACATCTTTCTGGTCGGTGGTACTGCAGTCTCTTGGAAAAGTGGCAAACAAGGGTGTGTTGCTCGCAGCACTGCCGAGGCTGAGTTTGTTGCTCTTGGTGCAGGCACGTGTGATGCTGTCTGGCTGTGTCGTTTGCTGCAACAACTACTTGTACACCTCCGTTGCATCACTCTGCGCTGCGACAATCAAAGCACAAAGGCCATCACTGAAAACAACGACATGCATCATTCACACACTAAGTAAATCAATGTGGAACACCATTTTGTTCGTGAGTGCATTGCTGCTGGCATCGTCCAGGTTGCTTGGGTGGACACACGGTCTCAGAGAGCTGACTTTCTCACTAAGGCACTGAGTCGTAATGTCTTCAAAAGTGCTGTTCACTCTGTTGGTCTCATCTGTCCACATGACCCAGGTTGATTGGTTTAAGTACGTCTTTATGACTTCTCGTGATCCTCTCTTGTTGTCCTCTCACGTGTGTGGGTTGGTTGTCTGCGATTCATGAGGGTGTGTTGAAGTTCGCTGTCCACTCACAACTCTATGCCCTCTTGCCTCCCACACTGTGCTCACACATGTACAGATTAAGTGACAATGGCCCTACCTAAGGAAGCGTCAGCCAACCTCGCTCTAACTGGAGCCATTGATGCCCTCAAGCCGTTGTTGTTGCCTGTTCGTGGAGTGCCTTGTGGCACACGTGTGGCCGTTGCATGACTCTCTATGATTATGTGATGTGGTAGATGCTAGGGCCAGTACATTCTCATCGCCGTGCCCTGCATTATGTTCTCTTGCCTTGCATGTGCTGGGGGAGCTGCATATTTCCCGGGTGCTGACCCTCAGGGGGCCACCATGCCGGCCTTGGCCGTGCATTGGTGAGAAGCCGCCCTCAGTTATTTCGAGTGGTCGGGCTCGACCCACAGGTGGCGGCACTTGCTCACCCGAGCTCGATGCTCGTGGTGGGTGTGTGCTCACCGGTTCTAACCGCGCTCGTCCTGTCACAATTGCGATGTCTTGGTTGAGTGCATCTTTTCAAGGCAAGTTACCGCATCCATGGCGTGTCTTGCGCTACAGTGGTCGCTATGCTCACCTGCCCCACCATACGTAGGTTAACCGAGCAATTTCCTACTAACTTCACCCTTACCTCTCGGCAGAGCTTCTTGAATCCACCACTCATGGTAAAAATTGACAGCCGTCGCTTGGCTTGAGCGTCGAAGACTCGACTTATGCCTCATTCTTATTCTCATTTTCGACATAGTATGTATGTGCTCGACACACTCGACACTTTTCATTGAAGTATAATCAACGCTTAATAAAAATCATCCATGTATTTATAACACCCAAAACTATATGTTTTTTGCACCTTTTTCCTGTAAACCACGCACGTTCTGCTTGGTGTAACACCATCCAGGTTGGGTTTGTCATATTCGAAATATTTGGAGTCTCTTCCTTTTCAACTTGAGACGGGAGTATGAAGTGATTTCTCCCCAAAACCACTGGTCAGGTTCTTTCCGGAGCTAGCGAAGTGTCTCGAGAGGTTTCGCAACCTTGTCGGATAGGGTCCTTGGAAACCGCGTTAACGTCCAGGTCTGTTGTCAACGCGTAAAGATGTGCCCGACTGTTGATGAGTCAGCCAGGCAGTTCAGGCGGCCATGTGCACAAAGCAGTTCGTGTGTGCCCATATTGAGTGAAGTTTGTGGTGAAAAGACTGGACTGTCGACAACATTCAAGACCTTCCGCGACATTTCCGGACGTCTGTATGAAAGGAATTCTCGGGCGCGTTTTATTGACATCTCGTGATCAAAATGAGCTTTTCCAGATACTTGAGCTCCTCTCAGACGGAAGGGCCTACCGCTGGTAGGATCGTGCGCATTGGGAAGGGGGTTTGATACAATTCAGAAAAGCGAAGGGGTAAGAGCAGCCCGATCGACAATGGGGCAACTTCAGCGTATTGGTCACCATCATTATCGACGCTGACACAGGAATGAAAACGCGAGCACAACAACCGAATAGAAGCCCGCTCCTCAAAATGCCTATGGCGTCGCGCTATTTCCCCATTTCTGGTCATGGATGATAGGTCCATGCGTTTCGACTTGACAAGAAATGGAAATCGGAATTATGCAATCGACATGGCAGGGGTGTGGGAAAGATCGACACATCTGAATACGTTACATTTCAATGACATAGGCGAAGTAATACAGGTCCTATTTTTCAGTGAAGTTGAGAAAGCCACAAGGATGCTTCTCAATGGGGCTTGAGGCTGTGGAAAACGATCGATGGCGGTTTGATAGCGACATGAGGCCCATGTTCAGCTTTCAGGTGCAGCTTGTTAACCTCATGCTTTACTTTGAAATTTCACAGTCTGCTTTCTCCCGAAATTATTCAAGGGTCAAACTGCAACAAAATGGATCTAAAGTCCAACTTTGATCCAGCTCTGACTCAGGCAAGACATTGGGGAGATTGAGAGCGGTGAAAATAGAAAATTCAAAATGTTACTTGATTCCTTAATGTCACGATTTACTGGGGCAACTGTCTCAAACTACGCATTAAACGATCTGTTCAGTCGTAACTGTAAATGGCAATTCTCCATGTAAGAAGTATAAAGAAGTTTTCGTTGAAGATCGCTGAATGGATTTCGCAATTGAAACCAGACGCGACCTTTTCCAGGTCGAAAGAGAATGCCGATCTTTCTGCAACTCCTGATTGGTCGGAATGATTCATAGAGTGGTTCGAAAACGACACGGTAAATGCATTCGTGGCCAAAACGTCAGCACAGCTGACCTTTCCACGCTCAAATGGTCATCAGGTTTGAGGACCTCACGTGTGTTGGCTCAATCGATATCTTTGTCCTGAGTGATCGGCCGGATAATGCCGTGGATCTTTCCTTTCGTCAGGTCGACAGCTAAATTGACAACCGGAACCATATGAGGTTCACGATGGAAACAAGGATGGAAACAAGCAAGCAAGGATTCAGGTTGTAGAGTTTTCGGACAAACTTTCTTCATTCTTATCCAGAAAGGCCAGAAGACAAATATACATGACTTATGTGTACTGTCGATTGAATGCCCGTTTTTCCAGCTCGAGCATCTGGACAGATCTGGAGACACTTGAATGGAATTCGTTTCTAACAAAGTAAATCGCAAAGATTGGACGGTCTCAATCGTTCAGAAGTCGATGAGTGAAAAGCAGGTTTAGATAATAACGTTACCGTCCAGTGAATCACGCAACGGCACAGATGGAACATCGGTCTGAAGTATTTCGATGTTTTCCGATCTCATTCCTCGATTTCGACGCATCGTCGGCAATGTTGCCCTGTTGAACGATTTTGTCATCGCAGCGCACCTACCTGTAAACCGAGTTCGATCATTCTTTTCAAATGCATGAGCCCTAAACAAGGGCATACACGCCAATGTCCACAGGAGAAGTCCGCATTCCCAAAACCAAAACAGCTGTCCAAAAACCAAGATCCACAGTGGCCCGTTTTCAGCCGTGGCCATTCAGGCGAGTTACAGGATCGGACATTGACATCAGACAAAGTTTTTTCAGACGGATTGTAGCTGAGCTGTTGTGGTTACGTGAAGCTCTCAACATCGACGATCGGGAAAATGACGTTGATATGTGAAGATTCATGGCAGCCAATCGCTGAGCATCTTCGTATTTTTCATCGCACAAGCGGTCTTCGTAGATCGTCGACGTCGAAGTCGATGTCGATACAAAAGACGAATACGCATCGCTTCTCTGCATTTTCCGTTACGAAGCCGTCGACCGTCAATCGGGGCTCGGTTGAAACGCATTAACGATCCCGATGAAAGCACTCGTGCGTTCGTAAGTAGCGTCATGTTCAGTAAGAACGGGTCCATTCAATCTTCGAAAACCGAAAGTCCTTTACGATCGTAAGCCCTGTTGTGCCATTCATCCATATCCAGCAGAGAGTATTCGATCATATCCGTGTCCATGTTACCGAATCGGAGTCCAACCTCCATATCTTTAGTTCTTCAGATATTGTTCCTCCATATCGAGTGCTCACAAACCTTTTGAACAAAGAAACCATTGTAAATGATGAAATGCAGATAACAACGGGGCTTTCAATTATCCGTTACGAAGACGAACACAGTAACGAAAGAACGTCAAATCTAACCCGAAGGGGGAAGGATGGTAATCTTAATTAGTAGGAAGATATACCTCAACACCAAACTCCAGCAAATGCCTCAACGTGTCAGGCAGTCCTCATCCTAGGGGACGAGCTAGATGATTCTTATGAGGGAAATGAATTACCGCCGATTAAAGAACGTTACAAGCGTTGCCTATACCTAACTTCAAAAGATCCGAGCGTTGTAGCAAGCGAGCTTCCTCGCTAGAATGTTCGCATAAACCTAAGAGACCGAAAAGATTAATCGCCAACCATCTAAGTGTAGACAATATTGATTACTAGTGAGTGTTGTTGCAGCCCAAATATACTAAGCACTTGTGTCCAGAATGATACAACCATCAACTTTAAGGGGCTTTCATGCGAAAAGTAAACCATATAGCAGGGAAACCACTGCTCCTTGATAATTCCTAAGCCTCCAACACAACCTTACACGCCATAAAAATACTCAAGAATCGTAAATGAATTTTAGAAAAGAAATTGAAACAGATAATGGGTGAGATCATACGATGATGAATAAAAATTGTCGTCCAAACTTATTTTGACCGATAGATATTTTTTTAAGAAAAACATGTCAAAATAGTCAATCACATGAATATTAGTTTCCATGAAACAACGAGGCATACTTGTTCTCATACGCCCCTAACGCTTGTGATACATGCTACGTTGCATCCTAAATAGCTCCTTTAAGTAAACTTGCAAACATTACATAGATTTCAAACATTGCATAGGATGAAACTTTATTCTTCATAAAAATTCAAGCAAGTTCAAGGGGTAGATTTTCATCCACATGTTCCATGGAGTTGACGTCAACATCTTTGGATTGGTCCAACATGCAACTAACTTTTGACATGAACCTTTATGAGATACATCTAACTAAAAACGTCAATTAGACTTATGAAAACATAAAAGAAAATGCTAAGGTGAAATTCAATCAATTTAATGGCTAAAATTCTTACATATTAATAGAATGGACCTCTACACGTATGAAAAAGTAAGATACAAAGTCATTAGTCATAAAATATGGGAATTATTATACATTAGAACCATAATTGCTAAACAAATATTAATTTTAAGAGTATATTCTATGTATTTTGTCAAAGGGCATCAATTTTTGCGTGTCATTGCATATTTCCACTTTTACATTTTCTCACAAACATTATGTTTAATGATTCTACATAACACGTATCCTGTATGCCTATACACAACAACAAAATATTGAGAAACAAAGTCTCTTAAAAACTATTTCTATGGTTACAACATGGATGAAGCTTGTTTACACGAAACATTAAGCTAATTCATTTACAATACAATGAAAAAATTTAAAAATTTCCGCATATGCTTCACGATTGATTGAATGATACGTTCATATTTAAGGCTTTTCCTTTTCCATCTATAAATGTCTTCTTAAGAGCTCAAGAGTACACAGTAACAAAATGTGACCTTGATAACAATCCAATTATTGTATGTATTCTACTTCAACATATGCATCTTCATGAGAATATTAAATCTTTGAAGGTTGGATCTGTATTCAAATGAATTTGTAATGATACGTGGAAACAAAAATCTCAATTCAATTCGAATAAGAACTTTAACATAGATTCATTTGCATGGTTTGTTATTCCAAAACGTTTTATTTAATCATGATGTTCCTTAACATAGCCACCATGTTATTCACATGTACCACGCACTACTTTTCTACTATTCGCTAAAAATGACCATTGACTTACCACATGTACTTGTGAGTATCTCAAATGAACATGAACATTTTCCCTCAAATGATACAAAAATCTGTGAACCAGTTCCATGAAGAGATTTGATCATTTTCATTTTCTTTAGTTACTTTATTATGAAGTAGGCATTTTCTCTTTTTCTACGACTTTAGAATATTTCAAACTAATTCTTCTTCACAGTGTTTTCCTTTCAATGGTATAAAAATCGGAATGTTATGATTCAGGAAGGGATTTTTATTTAGAATTTCACTTTAAACCAAAATTATTCATCTGTGAAGTTGTTTCTTCGGCTTAGCACAATTATTTTCATTGCTATGTTGTTTCATGAATTTCATGAAAATGAAAAATTTACGTGAGATTTTTAATGAAAAATTATTCTTGAAAAGAATTCTATGTGTACGTTTTTCCTCTTTACTGCACCAATTATGCTGCAAATTATGGCACATCTTATACAAAAGTTTCTCAAATGGAAAAACATATTTTCCCACTTTTATGTTAGTATAAAAATTTGAGTGTTTTTTTCTGTTGTGTTCTCAGGAATCAACAATGTTAATACGGAAAAGGTCAATTTTTTCATAAGTGCAATATTATAGTTTTGTTGATGGAAAAAGAAAAGTTTACATAACTGTTACAATTTTGTCCTAAGATGCATGGAAGACCTATAAAAGGTGTATGATAAAATTCTTTTATTCTTTGAAAGAACGTGTTTGTCTCATGCATCAACCTTGTGTAATGAGCCCCTTTATAATGGTGTAGGTCAAATGATACATGCAGAGTAGAATCATATCATGAGTGCATGGTCCATGAGCTTTTGTTTTGAAAGCAAGTTTCAATCCCTTAAATATTAGAGGATTGCTATGGAACCTCGAGATGGGTGGGAAGGAACAATTTCTATAGATCAAAATCAAGCTCCACATACTCGATCATGAATTTCTTTATACAAAATGTGCGCATTATCCTATTGCAATTCCCCAGAAAAATGAACCCTCTTCATGAAGATTTGAGTCTCATGTAGTGTATAAGATCAAATAATGTGTTAAGAACTTTCTTTGTGTATTAGTTAAATCCCTTCACATGCTAGCCCCCCAACGCAGTGGCTAGCTGAGTTATTTTAACAAGAAAACATTCTTTTTATGTAAATATTCTATTGATTAAGTATGTTCCTTTATTGAAAAGTTTATATTGATCATAACTACTATGACATGTGTGAAGCCACGGGCATAAACTGGTCACTAATTTTGTTGTTGTGTTTATTACTCCCATGTTGTGCATTCAACCGGCAAAAGAGGGCATTCCTTTATATTTTCTTATTCATTTCTTTATATATTCATGGATTCAATACGTTGTTGTCAATGTACACATATATGTATTTTAAATTCCATTTCAAGTTTTGCATGTGCATAAGTGAATTTGTATAATAGCATTTGAGAATTAGTAGATGGGTAACTTTTACTATCAATAGGTTTTCCTTAGAATGTGAACTATGTGTAATATTACTCATGTTATGGGAGACGAATAAATATATTCTCAAACTAGAAAGAAGGATGTACATACAAGCATGGTCTTGTGGAGTGATAGGGCTATACCTTGGATTCATTAAGACTAGGTTCAAAACTCTAAATTATAGTAGACTTCTTGTAGAGTGAAGAAGATCTATCAAAAGTGGCACATGCCTCTGGAGGAAGTGATTCATGAAGCTTGATGAAACGTTTTGGATTGAAATTTTTACCTAATATGGTACATCTATTACTGTCTAGTTTCGTCACTTTAGTTGGCATAAGATGTCTGAGTAGTCTGAAACACGAGCAAGAATTCATTTTGTGCCTTTCCAACTTTGTTTGCTTGTATTTAGAACAAAAACATCTTTTTAAGCCTTGTTCAACTTTGTTGTTTCCAAATCTTACAACATTTTTTCATCATGGAAGATAAGTTAACTGTCATTCTTGCTTTTTGAATAGTTTTATGCAAACGTTTTTGGGACTTTTTGTGAACTTCACATGAAAAAAGTAGTATTGTTATAGTTTATTTGAATTGAAATGATATGGAATTGGTTGTTTCTTTTAGGACTATTCCAATTATTATTTGAGCTTTGTTAGTTTACAGTCGATAAAATGTTTCATGTTTGTTTTTTGCCATATCTTAGAAGGTTTATTACTCTTGTTTTGAAAGCTTGCGTAATGGAAAAACGAGGTGGTAATGTAGTGCCTAGTTTGAGTGCCTTGCATTTCTCATTCTTATCTAAAATTTCAACTCATGGCATGAAAGGAGATTCTTGAAGTGCTAAATAAGCATGGCTTGAAATACGTATGTCCATAGTGCATTACACATCGTGAGTGGAAAGGTATATTTTTAAGACCTGTTGTTGAAGACATTGGAAGATCAAAACAATGTATTCATCATACAAGTTACCTGGTTTTCATCCCATGGTGTTTTGAGCGTGTTAAGGCCTTTATTACCTTGAAAAGTTATTATGCTGCTATAACACTTTGTTTAAATTTGGAAAATTAGGATGGGTGAATTGTGCCACAATTTTGGAGGCACAAAGTTGAGTTTTTTTATGTAAAATGTTTGTAACACGTTTTAAGACACATGACAGATGAATGAGTAGGACTTTCAACCAGGTGAAAGGATTGATGCATAAGTATGTTCTCTAAGAGCTAAGTAGCATCCGCCTTAGATAACTTGACGTTCAATTTGATATAAAGACTTAAATTAGATGGTTTGTAGACAACCCAAGTTCCAATGAAGAATGTGTGTGCACTTTTAGTACATAAGGAAACAACCTGTACCATGAAATGTTGAGCCATGTACTCAGTTAGCAAATTGGAATGTGAAGTTGAAAAGAGGGAATCAAAAGGAATGGTAAGGCATATAATATTGACTTAAATAAGCCCTTGAACTAGACATTGTTGAGAAATGATGAGCGTTTGGTGATGAAGTCAGTTAATGATGAATTGTAATAAGGGGGTCCCTTGTGGCCATATGATCCATTATGTCAATCAAGAACACCTTGAACACTTGGTTGATAAGTTATCAGCTTAACACACATCTTGGCATAATGGTGTGAGATAACACATGTCCCTAAAATGGGGCACAACACCTTATTACGATGTGAAGGCTATTAAATCAGACTCAACATAGCCATTATTGTAATGAAGAAAGGCTTCCTACATGTCAAATCATTTTTCTTTGACGTTGATAGGTCTTGCAAGAGTGATGCAACTTTTAGTGTGAAAGGCCAAGCCAGTAGTTAGTTGTCATATTAGAACTTCAAGTTTAAAGGAAGGAATCAAAAGGAATATGAAGGCAAAAAATATTGAATAAAATAAGCATTTAAACTAGAACTTTTTGAGATGTTATGAGCATGTGGTGACAAAGAAATTTCATAGTCAAGTGGAGCAAGGGGGTCCCTTGTTGCCGTATGATCCACTTGGTCAAGCAATAACACCTTGAGCACTTGGTTGAGAAGTTATCGGCTCAAACCACATGTTCACACTATGGTGTGAGATAACACATGGCCCTAACCTTGGATGCAACACCTTACTATGATGTGAATGTTATCAAAGCAAAGGTTTCAACACAAAAAATATTTAAATAATGAATGGATTCTTAAATGTCAGATTGTTTTTTTTTACGCTCACAGGCCTGGCAAGAGTGATAGGGGCCTTGGAGGAATGGACATCCTCCAATTCTAGTTGAAACAACTAGGTTCATCACGATTGTACAAAGATCAATCGCATCATCCTACACCTAAGTTAACACAGAAGTTCCTAGCTTACGATAACCTTAGAGGGATCTCTCATAGCTTAGTGAAGAATTGTACTTGTAGAAAATGAGTTGAAGGTTTTAAAGCATGGATCCTTGCATGTAGTTCTCCAAGTTGTACTTGCAGAAAATGAAATGAGGCATTAAATTGCAGGTGGTGAGATGTGGCTCCACGTTCTCCATTTATACTTGATGTCTTAAAAAGTTGGCGAGGTAATCAACAAGCCTCCTTTAGGTAGTTTAGGTATTTTTCCACTTTGACTTTAGACAAATATATCTTCCACTAGGTGGAAGATCCTCTTGCTTTAGCAAAAGGAGAGCTTCCTCCTTGCGTAAAGTTTGTTATAGCGTCACGTGAAATTTCATGTCAAGGTCTTCCACTTTCATTTCAGTACGCTACAATTCTAAGCCCTTTAACAAGGATCCACCTAAAGCTTATACCAAACCAATCAACGAAGATTCAAGGGCCAAAGAGTTAGGCAAGATGGAGGTGATGTTGTGCAAACCTCTTGTTCAATATGTATGTTGCGTGTGCAGTATTTGCAGGCATTCTTAAGCTAGATGTGTATGCATTGTTTTGCTTCTTGTCGTAGCTTATGTTAAACAAACAAAGGGAAGTGTACATGCTTCAAATTCAATCCAAGTAGTTGTTGGGGCACTTGACCTTCTTCTTGACAAAAAGATGTGGTAGCAATGGTGATGACATGAATTGGTATTTTGACCATGTTTCTACATCACGAACTTAATTTGAGTATCCTCATAGCATCAAAGCCCTATTTTTGCAATGATCTTCCTCCTATCTATTTTTATGAGCATGATGAGGTCATCATGCCCTGTTTGCATTTGTGGTACTTTCCATGCACGTATGTCATTCTTATCGGCATATGAGCTTTTGAAGCGCAATTTGTTTCCAATTAATTTTGATTCCATCTTTTGATATGCTTCCAACAATTTCATTTTGTGGGATGTTCTCCCGAGACCTCATTTCTTAGGCCTCATCATCCTTGATGTGTCAATTAGCCATACTTTGTTTGGTCGATTCAGGGACCCTAAAAACAAGAATATTAAAGTTTAGCTTTAGGTTAAACTTTCATAAAAGGTTGTGGTTCTCGAGAAAAACACGGTTATCACATATTTTTTCGCAGTGATGTAGGAAAATGCATTTTTTGATGTATGGCTGATGTGAGGATAACAAAAAGGCTTGATTAAGGCAATTGTTATAATGAGTTTGGTGAACCCTCTTCATGTGGATGTAGGTTCTAACGTTCCTATGGTTGTAGTTCTTATTGTTAAGTCCATGTGAATTGTTTTTGAACTTGTGCCATTTGAAATCTTTCAGCGGTATGTGACTATTTTTGCTAATGATTTTTTTGTGCATCAACTCCATGTGTGAGCTTAAGATATTAGCAAAGAAGCTCTTTATGACAATCAACTGCCTCAACGCATTCCTCTCTTACTTGGGAACTTAATGTGCTATGATTTCTTATATTTTGAGACGTTTTGTTGAAGAAAGATTGAAGATTAAGAAAAAGAACATGTTGATTGAGAATAAAGATCGAGTAGGCTAGGCTAGACAAGAATTTCTAACCATTGCATCCGGCCATCACACATACTATCATGATGAGTTGGCATAGTTCCTAGAAAGCCTAAACACCACATGATGGTCACATGTTTGGCCACGATCGAGAGTTGTATTCTCTAAAATCATCACCAATGAAAAAAAAGCTAGAAACACCTCGTAAACATCTCCATTATGTATTTTACCAGTACTTCACTAGTTTTACATGATAACAAAATCAAAGCAAAAAACAATCAAGGCTCCGAGACAATATTGGCTTTCACCATTCTAGACTCCGTTGTTGGGAACAAAACCACCTCTACTCACAAACGTGCTCCGCTCAATTCATGATTTTCTATGTTGAGACATGACAAAAGGAGCAAGAAACTACGCATCGTTACTAATTCATCTTGTAGACGGTTTGAAGAAGATTTGCATCCAACACAAGGATGGGTCTGGGCACTACAAGTTGGAGCATGAGGTATAGATATGGCTCCCTCTCAACATGATCATGGAACTAGGAGCGCAATGGTGGAATGGAGCCATTCAGTGGCGCCAATGGTCATGACATGAAAGGCTGCAATGGAGAGGGTGAAAATTTAGGATTCCATAAGGGTGTATGTAGTAAGAGGGGTGGAAAGTGGCGCACAAGATCAATCAAGCGGTGGTGAAGATCCGTCAAGATGGAGGGAGGAATAGAAGAGTCAATAAAAGATTGAGGTAGAATGTGGGTCTTTGAAGGTACTGAGGGGATGCCGGGCAAAGAAGGAACACAATAACGACGATGATGCAGTTGGCGGGCGTGATTTTGGGTTGGAGCAGATAGCTAAAGTGAACAAGAAGACAAGAGAGTGGGGAGGGGTGAAAAAGAAGAGGGTGGAGAGAATGGAAAGGATGGCAAACTGGTGGATGTGGAGAAGAGGATGGGGAAGAGAGCAAAGAAGAGGATGGTGGGGTGATGAAAGTCAAAGATGGGGGCAAGTTGCAGGTCTAGTAAGGGCAAGAGGGGAACGAGTGGGGATGTAGATGGTGTTAGGTTAGGGGGATGATGAGGGAGTTGTGGAGGGGATAAGGGAGGATGGGCATAAAGGAGAGGAGTAAGGAGTGTGGGGGAGGTGGAGGATTGGACTAGGAGAGGAGGGAATAGAAAGGGTGGAGGGTAAGGGAAGAGGAGAGGCGACATTAGGGTAGAAGGATGAGATGGAGAGTTTGGGGTTTGGAGAGGGTGGGCAATGAAAAGATGAGTGGGTTGGGATGAACGAGATGAGAGCGAGGGTATTGAGAATCTTATAAGTACATCTGGAGAGATAGAGCAGGCACAAGGAGGAGAGGATACAAGTCGGATGACATTCGTGAGTACATTCACACCCAAGAAGAAGGACAGGGGATATGACAATGCATGAAGGGTTCCTAGGCTTGCAACATATGCTGCGAGAGTAGGGAGGCAAGAGAGAAGACTTTGAGGGCACAATGACATGGGGGACACATGTCAAAGACCACATGGAACCCATTGAGGTGGGGAACACAAACATTATTGCTAGATGTGTGTGTAGGAGGCATAGTAGGAGAAGTTGAGAGGATGAAGGGAAGGGGTTGTAGATGGATGCAAAATGCAAGAACAAGGAGGTAGAGGTGGTGGGATTAAGAATGGGTTGGGGATGAGCGCAATTGGTAAGGAGGGAAAAAAGGGAAGGGCAACAAAAAGAGGATTCGAGGATTGAGAGGGGAAAGGGGGAAGAGGCAAGGGGAGGAGGGAAGGAAGAGTATAGGCAAAGGAGGAGTTCATGGTGGAGAGGAGAGAAGGGAAAGGAATGGGAAGAGAGAGAGAGAAAAAGAGGGAGAGATTGATAGAGATAGAGAATGAGAGAAGGGGGGGGGAGAGAGAGAGAGAGGGAGAGAGAGAGAGAGAGAGAGAGAGAGAGA
>SZWC01004432.1:98658-113700 GCA_023375785.1 Penium margaritaceum
GGGAGTTTCTTGGAATACATGTGCCATAAAATGGTATGGTCTCGAGGCTAGCGTGTCATAGTCATATCACCGAGCAGGACCCACATGAAATCCTGCTCTCTGACACCTCCGATAAATTCAACCTAATTCATTTAAAGATGGGCTCTCCGAAACCATGGGAAAGCTGTGAGGGGTCGCAAGTTGTGCGCGTGCCACGCCAAGAGCTTGCCACGCTGGCGAACAATGCGACAGCGAAATTCCGGACAACAACAACCCGCCCGTTCTATATCAGCAGAAGTGGGTCTAGCTTTCCTTCGTTAATTTCCAACCGCAAACTCAGACCAGAACTTTAGAAGATAAATACAAGGTAGACATTTCGACCCGGTTTCTGGGCCGTCTTCTATTGTCATTTCAAACTTTAAAAAACATAAAAATTATTATTTTTGATTTTTTATTCAAGAGAGGACTTTTTTTTGTCAAATCGCTAGGTGGGTATGAAGGCAATGTCTAATACCACATGTGAAAAACAAATGTTCAGAGAATACTATTCATGAAAAATAAATACATTAAATAACAATTTTCACACATATTTCTCATTTAAAACATTCCCCTTAACATTGTGCTAGTACAAAAACCTAAAAACCCAAAACCACAAATACAAAGCCATATCTTTGATTACATTGAATTATGACAACATATCAAATTATTTCATACTAAATTTCAACCCAAACTCATTCTAAAATAAGACTCTCATGTACCACCCTTGATTTCCAACAAATTATCAAACAACGGAAGCACATGGTGTCAGAAGAGAAATGAAGGTAGCAACAAGGAATCAGCCAAAGTTGATAAAGAAAATATTGAAGGAAATTTAAATAACCAAAGCTCAATTGAACGGATGAATGGCCTAAGAAAAGGATGTGAGTAGTATCAACTCCTGTTGCCAACATGGTGAAAACAGGTCAAAGTCGGGCCACACACAACTAGGTAACATTCGTATAGATTACAAGATCAGTGTTTAATCCACAAGAAAATACCGTTGACACTCTTGAATACATCCTTGAACAATGCACCACACAACTCCTCCGTTCCGTTGATTCATGAGACCTCTAGACAAGACATACACACCCTCACCTTCTCGGTCACGAAGGCACAAAACGTGTGTGAGAGACGGCAATAGCTAATGCTCGATGTGACTAGGCCCCCACTAGCGAGGAACCAGCACAGGGTGCCCCTCCCCATGACGTATCATATCAAATGTGTGTACCACAATGGTGGCATGCATGCGGCAAATGAGACTTTGTGGCACCCTACGTGCCAGGGACGGTGCAACATAGGGTGGAGGCTACTCCTAAGGGTTTAGAAGATGCATGGAAGCTCCCTAGCAACACTGCCGCTCACTAGGCGTCAGTGCCAGGTCAGACATTGACGATAGTCACAAGCCGTACACACAACGGCTAGGGTCTGGCTAGGAGACACAAGGCAAAGTGTCATAATGCTTCAATAGCATTTGCAGAGAAAGATGACAAATGACAGGTCCATGGTATAAGTACCTGCCGCGGCGCACAGCGGGTGTCGCATGCGGTAGCACAAGATCTGTCCTAAAACCGGCCCAAAACCACTGTTTTGGCTGTAACTCAATGCAAACATGTCAGAACGCTACGCCGTCTTAACCGACGTGCAGAATCACAAACCGGACGCAACGACTGGTCACATGCATGCATCCGTCATCAGACGGTGGAAACGTAATGCAAAAACATGTAAATCGGGCCCATGACCAGTCCACCGATTAACTCCTAAGTGCTGCAGAAAAATCGCAAGAGGTCCCGGGCAATGTCAAGAGCTTTGGGACGGTCGTCGGCCAGCTGCAAGCTGGTAGGCCGCCACCAGACGATGCACCGGTGCCACCAGCGTCCGCATCAGGGATGTGCACGGGTATAGACACGGCTGAGTGGTCACAGTAAACTGTACCGGTCGACAGGAATGTCACAAATCACAACACTCCCCCATGACCCAATGGTATGCATGTCCATACACGTGCAACACTGAAACGAGTACAACAACAAGTGCAAAACCAGTCGTGACATAGGCACGGACACACCCCACACTCAACCACTCTCAGAAAAGGGGCGAAGCCCAACAAAACGAATGGCCACCAAAAACTTCCCTTGCTAGTGCCTTCGTCAAGAATTCAGCACGCTGCATGTAAGTCCCAACCCATATGACAGAGATCACGGGTCGCTCCACCAGATCACGCACAAAGTGATGCTCAATTGCAATGTGCTTTGTGCGAGCGCGAAAGACACCAAAGTTCTCTGCAATGGCAAGAGCACTCTGGTTGTCGCAACGAAGCGCAATGGCAGGTATTGACTGACCCAGCTCAAGGATCAGACATTGCAGCAATAGTGCCTCAGCGGCCCATGCACCAAAAGCAACATACTCTACCTCCAATGAGCTACGTGCAATGCAGCCCTGCTTCCCACTACGCCAAGACATAGTGGTTCCACCGAGCAAGAACACGTAACCGATGCCATTGCATCCATATGGACTCCAAGCCCAGTTGCTGTCGGTGTAGCCGTCAAGGACTACGGAACACTGCCGGCGAAAACAGATTCCGAGGTACGGTGTGAAGACCATGTACCGCACCACTCTCACAGCCGCATGAAGGGCTCTAACATATGGAGCCTGCAAAAATTGTGCAAGGAGGTTGACGGCGAAGGCGATGTCGGGGCGTGTGGTAGTGGCCAGGTACATCAAAGATTCAATGAGACGAAGGTTCAAGGTCACATCCACTATCTCCCCATGCTGTGTGGGATCATCCACCTATAGTGTATTATGCCCATGAGGTGTGAGAGGCGTGGAGGCCGTGGGCACTATGCCAAGGAGGTCACTGAAGTGCTCCCCCACAACGTATGCGTATTGGGCCTGATGCAAGAGGAGCGTCCGGCGTCTGTGGTCTCATACGATCTCCATGCCATGAAACACCGCTGCAGGACCAAGGTCCTTCATCTTATAGGCAGTCTGGAGAACCGCCTTGGCCTCCTTCACGGCCTCCATGGAGGGAGATGCGACGAGGAAGTCGTCCACATAGACCAGGATGGCGGTGAACCACTCAGGCGCCTGTCGGATGAAGAGAGAGGGATCTACCTCGCTCTGTACATATCCTGTACGGGTCAAAATGCGTGTGATCTCTTGGTTCCAGCACCAAGGAGACAGCTTGAGTCCATACAAGGACTTGCGCAAGCACCCGACTTTGCCACCATCCTCAAAGCCTGGTGGTTGGGCCACGTAAATCTCCTCATCCATAGAGCCATGGAGGAACGCATTGTTCACATCCATCTGGTGCAGTTCCTTGTCATGTTGGGCTACCACAGCAAACAGAGCGCGAGATGAGCTCATGCGGCTGACAGGGGCAAAGGTGTCAATGTAATCAACGTCCCCAATCTGAGAGTACCCCTTGACGACCAAGCGAGCCTTGTGGCATTCCAGTGAGCCATCCAGCCTCACTTTTTTACAAAAGACCGACTTGACTTGAATAGCCTTCCTTCCAGGTGGAAGGTCAACTAGCTCGCAAACTCCGTGCTCTCGGATGGTGTGAAGCTCATCCTCGCAAGCAGCACCCCTGGCGTCAGAATCTTATTATGAGAGAGCTTCCCTCTGTGTGCTCGGATCAGGCGCCATAGAGGGACAGCTCTGCGTAGTAAGAGTACGCACCTCAGTGCTAGATCTGACGACCACAAGGCAAGCGTCTGCATCACAAGAGATATGAAACTCGCGAGTGACAAGTTCGTGTCCTACAGGGCACACTGGATCCACCTCTTTGTGCTCAGTGTGGACATTCAGGCCTAGGGCCTTTGTGCCGGGATCACCTCTCGTGATGCTACGAGTGGAGCGCCTAGATACGAGACCTGACGCTCGCTGTACTCCAGAGTCCAATGGTCAAAGACGACCGCCGGGCTCACGTGAGTAACCCGGGCTCGAGGGGTGCACCTGAAGCTCAGAGACAGGCACGACCACAGCTAGTGAGATCAGAGGGAAAGGGGCTGGTAATGCCGTGTGATGAGATTTGTGTGTGGGAGACACGGGACTGGGTGAGGCAGGTGAGGCAGAACCACGCACGGAGGCAAGACTACTGGCGGACACAGGTAAAGGATCATGGGTACGTGTGGGGTGCGAGGGAAAATGGCTAGTAGCCGGCTGTGCTAGAGAGGTCTCTGGGCCTACTGCGATGATCGTTGGGTCATCAAGGGCTGGAGACCGAGAAATGGAGGGAGCTTGAACGGACACATCAGCAGGGCGAGAGGTGCTCGCAGGCTCAGACTCCCCCATCCATCAAGAAGCCTTACATATGGGAACGTCCATGACAGACAACGACGTGATCGACGTCAGATCACAGTAGGTGAGATACTCAAAGAAGAGCACGTCGCGTGACTCAACGATGCGACGACGAGCCGAATCCCAAAAATGCGAGTCCTTCGACCGCGAGGAGATGTAGACGAAGACACACAAGCGACCTCGCGGTGAGACGCTGGACCCCTGCTGGTCCTTAGTGTACCACACAGAAGCCAAGGACCCCTCGACACGAGCAAGGTGCAGGTGAGTACGGTGGCAAAACCAAACCTTGTACGGTGTGACGTGGTCTGGAAGGGGACCGTGCTGGAGGCGGTTCTAGACCCAAGTCATATAGGCAAATCCTTCAAATGCAAAGGACTTAGGGAGACTGCACTCAGACCGCATAGCGTGAACGACATCCTCCATGGTGCGGTTCAGAGCTCAGAGATACCGCTCTACTAAGGACTAGCAGGAGCGAAGACCTAGTGAAAAACCCCGTGCTTGGCGAAGAAACTGTCCATCTGGCCAAAAAACTTGTCGCCGCGATCCGAGCAAAAGGTATGCAGCGTGTGGCGAGACTGATGCTCAACCATCACTAGCCACACACAGACCACAAGAGCGGCATCACTCTTCTAGCGCAGGCTGTACACCCACCGCATCTGGGTGAAGTCATCCGTCAGGGTCAGGATGTATTGACCCCGATCGGACAGAGACTCGACAGTGTGAGGACCGAGAAGGTCCGAATGGACTAACTCGAGAGGGCGTAGTGCGCGAGAATGAGAGTCAGGGTAAGTGCATCAATGCATCTTACCCTGAGCGCAGAAGAGACAGCCGGTCTTGGGCGGCTTCTCGAAGGAAGCAACGTCAAGACCGAGTGTGGACTGTGTCCAAATGAGCTTCAACACAGTGTCGGAGCCCACATGACACAAACGATGATGAAGCAATCGCTGGTGCTCAGCAAACAGAACTTCAGTGAAAAAAACATGAGCAAGAGGGTAGGAAGAGCAAGGAGGAGGAGAAATCCGAGAGACGCGATACAAGTCATCCACAACAGAGGCACAAAGAACAACGCTACGGGTGTCAATAGCAGTCACCAGCGCGGAGTTTGCAGTGTGCTCCATAGAGAGTCCCATCAATGTGCAGGCACGTACAGAAAGCAAACTGAGCTCAAGGTCAGGAACAAAAAGCACCTTGGAAAGATACAGGGGGCCTGACGGACCATGGAAGCACACAACCCCAACACCCAGGACCGGCAAGGAATGACCGGAGCATGTGCGGACAGAATGAATAGATGCAACTGGACCGAGAACAACAAAGTCACTACGCCGACACGTCATGTGATAAGTGGCACTAGAATCGATGATCCAAGTGCCACCAGGATCACTACTGGAGGACGTCACTGTACAACGGGCAATGGAAGACTCGGCCTCAGACGGGCATTGGGCAACAAGTAAGGAGGAACGACGAAGGGCACAGAGATGAGACTCTTGAATCCAATCAGTATTGTTTGGCCCATTGTCATCACATGCCAGCTTTGCCCCCCCACACGAGTCATCACGAGCAACAAGGACAGAGAACAAATAGTCTATGGACCACTCGGTTGTGACAACACACTCGCACCTCTCTGAAAGTGAAGTACTAGAAGGTGACGGAGTTCGGCGATGGTGACCCATGTGCGCTCACATGGATCTGGATCGCCACTGCTCGCCAATGGTGACGCGGGAACTGTTGTAGTCGTTGTCGCCACGCGCTCAGAGGATGTGCTGAGCGACGTAGACCGTAGTGCATGCATGGCCTCAAGCGTGCGAGTGATCCGCTCCCTGATGAGCGGCTGCTGGCACTCGGTATAGCGATGAGCGCCTCCACAGTTGTAGCAGTGAAAAGAGCATCCACTAGTACTACCCGATGACTACTGCTATTGTGACTGTTGCTGCTGTGGCTGGTACTGGCCCAAACCGCGCCTCTGTCTCCCCTTTCTTCCATGTGCTGCTGCCGCCACACCTTGTGTATGAGTTCGGGTAATCGGGGTGGAAGAGAAAGCGGAGGACGTGCCAGAGGATGGAGGAGGAGACTACAAAAGGGGCGTTGGTGGTGACGCGATGACTACTACAGCAAGGGGACTCTCCAGATGAGCCACGGCTGCCTCACACGCAAAAGTCACCTAAAGAAAAAGCTGATACGCCCAGGGAAGAAGCTGTAGGGAGGTGGAGAAGGGCTCGAGCACGACGTTGCTATACCTCGCAAAGTTGTCTGCATGCTCAAGGTAAAATCCGAGCATGATCGTGTGGAGTGTCCACAACTGTGTACCTCCTGAGGTTTCAAGGCGCGTGTAGATGCGCATGGCGCGTCGCCAGTAGTCGGCTGCAGACTCGGCAGGTCCCTGACAAAGAGAGTGAAAAGCACGAATGCAGGCGACGCGGGTGGCATGCATCTTTGCAGCAAGCAAGCATAATGCCAGGTCCTAGCCTCCATGTGGATCAGCACCTGTGCTTGTATCAACCTCTCCAAGGAACGAGCTGAAGTCTACGATTGTCTTGCGCGGCATGGTGTAAAGGAGTCCGTGTATCACCCTAGCCGCTGTCAGCACCTGTGCTTGATCCGCAATCTGATACGGGCTCTGGTAGTAGGGCCACACTCCCTCTGTAGTGGCCCAAACCTAAAAAAGGATCTCCCAGCAGTCAAAACCGACCTCGTTGACATACCGTGGGGGCGGTATCTCAAAATCCTTGGACTGCCGATCCGTAGGGAGAGCAACCACAGGCTGAGAAGGACGAGGGATGGGGAAGACACCGGGAAGGGGAAAATCACTAGGGTGGAGATCAGGCGAGGATTAAATCTTGGGAAGAGAGGAACAAGAAATTTGTGGGGGCCGTGAGCTCGTCTGGAGCCGGCGGAGATGCTCCTGAAGCACACAAATCTCACTTTTGTGAGAGCCGATCTTCATGTTTGGCATGTCGGGATCCTCATCCCAAGGATCGACAGATGGCGGGTCGCATCCTGATCCTGTCACCGGTGCTGGTACTGACTCCTATGCGGAGGGTGCGACATCGACCGCTCAATCGAAGGTCTGCTGTAGGGCCATGGACTGACCACAAGGAAGCTTTGTGAGCGTCAGATGGCGCAAGTCTGCTGCTACTGCATATGACGCATCTTGTCCTGCTCACTCCGCAAGTCCTCAATAGCTTGCAAGTGCGGGCTCATGACCCTTGAGGAGGAAGAAGAGGGATCTAGTGGTCTTTTGCTCTTATCACTGGCCGGAGCCATGTTAGCGCTGAGTATGGACCGGGATGTAAAACTGGTCGATTTGCAAAAGAATCAGCGTTTCTCGACGAGTTGAAACACTGGCAACTTTTGACTTTTCCAACCAGGGAAAGTGCTGACGTCAGAAAGGGTTTGCTGACGTTAGCACAGATATGATGACATCAGCAAGAAAAATGTTGATGTCAAGACAACCCTCCTTTTGTTTTTTTACAACCCTCGGAATTGTTGCCTTGTTGCACGGGGGCGGTTGCTTCGCAGCAGCCGCGTGGAAGCTTTGAGCAACTTATGCTCGGCTACTACCGCTATTGCGTCGGGAACTGTAGTAGCAGCCGTGCGGCTACGTGCGCATCTGTGGCAGCAGCTACGTGCTGCTACTGTTGTTGCTACACATTTTGGTTACTACGCATTGCTGCCGCCACACGCTGCTGTTGCACTGCTGCTCTGCTGCACTCCTATTGTTGCTGCTGTTGCTGCTGTTGCCCACCGCTGCTACCGTCACCGCTACGCAGCGGTGCTGCGCACTGCTCCTAGTGCTCTCTACTGCTACCGCGCGCTGCTTGTGCTGCTATGTGCCACCGCCTGCTGCAGCAACCTTCAGCTACCGCCGTTGCTAGTACCGATGTCAGCAATTGCTACCGATTGCCACCTGTTGCAGTTGTCGCCTGTTGCTTCTAGCGGGTGCTGTTAATGCACTCTCACGTGCTAAAGGTGGGTGACCTCTACGGTCGTCGGCTGTCGTCGACAGGTCCCTGTGGATTGGCTGCAGTGGTGACGCTCAGTGTTGCTGCTCTGTAGCGTCTTTGCTGTGCAGCTCGGCGAGAAATGTCTCACCGCTCTGATACCATGAGAAGATGCGTGGAAGCTTCCTAGGAACACAGCCGCTGACTAGGCGTCAGTGCCAGGTGAGACAGTGACGACAGTCACAAGTCGTACACACAACGGTAAGGGTCTGGCTTGGAGACACAAGGCAAAGTGTCATGATTCTTCAATAGAATTTGCAGAGAGATGACACATGACAGTTCCATGGCATAAGTACATGCCACGGCGCACAGCGGGTGTCGCACAGGGCAGCACAAGATCTGTCCTAAAACCGGCCCAAAAGCACTATTTTGGCCATTACTCACTGCAGACATGTCAGACCGCTACGCCGTATAAACCTAGACATGCAAAATCACAAGTCGGACGCTACGAATGGTCACATGCATGAATCCAGCATCAAACAGTGGACACGTAATGCAAAATCATGTAAATCGGGCCCACGGCCAGTCCACCGTTAACTCCTACGTGCTACACAAAAATTGCTTGAGGTCTCGGGCAGCGTCCAGAGCTCTGGGACGGTCGTCGGTCAGCTCCAAGCTGGTATTCTGCCACCAGACAACGCACCGGTGCCAACAAGGTCCGCATCACGGATCTGCACTGGTATGGACACGGCCGAGTGGTCATAGCAAACTGTACAGGTTGACATGAATGTCAGAAATCACAACAAGGATATCATACGATGGATGCAAAAAGTGGTGGTGCTTGAGTTATAAAGGCATTGACAAAGGTGACGCTTGTTGCAAGACTAGTGGTTGACATGGAAGAAGAGGATGACCTGGAAGAGGAACCGTAGATAAACAAGCCTTATGGGCATTTGTAGAGGAAGAAAGAGGGCCCTTTTCATCGAGGATAGGTCGTTTGGAGGTGATGTTTTTGGCATAAAAGCTGATACATGCGCAGAAGCGTCAACATAACGTTNAGGGATCTGCACGGGTATGGACACGGCCGAGTGGTCATAACAAACTGTACAGGTTGAAAGGAACGTCACAAATCGCAACAAGGATATCATACGATGGATGCAAAAAGTGGTGGTGCTTGAGTTATAAAGGCATGGACAAAGGTGACGCTTGTTGCAAGACTAGTGGTTGACATGGAAGAAGAGGATGACCTGGAAGAGGAACCGTAGATAAACAAGCCTTATGGGCATTTGTAGAGGAAGAAAGAGGGCCCTTTTCATTGAGGATAGGCCGTTTGGAGGTGATGTTTTTGGCATAGAAGCTGATACATGCGCAGAAGCGTCAACATAGCGTTGAGGTATCCATGAGTTGAATGGCACTGCAGCTATGTCCAAAACACAAAGAAAAGTAACGCCATGTCCATTTTGATAGCCATGCCCTTGCCGGTTGAGCGAAACGAATGGGGTGATGTATCACCCTCGCCATCATGAGAATCATGATCAAGCCATTAGCCTTATCTTTCTTTCTTGACCCTTGAATCACCATTTGCGGGTTTAGAGTTTTCTATGTTAAGTAAACAGAGAAAACCCAAAAGGAACACTCTAGGAACACCCTTTCCAAGACAACAGGGAGGATTAAAGGTGGATGTGGACGGTAGATCATCAAGAATGCTACAAAAAAAACCAAAGAAGAGAACTTCGTGAGAGCCGACAGAAATCAGGTTCTCGGGATCTTAGAAGGGTCAGGTGTTGGACATTGGGGATATTTGAAAGGTGCAAAGAAGACTGAGAGGGGAGAGCTTCCTAACACAGATGTCTTTGGGGAGCCAATCAAAAGCCATCTAGACGGAAACAAGACAAGAGTAGACACGTTGGGACCAAAGTTGAAAGGGGGTGAAATGGCAAGGGAGTGGACCATGAGGGACTCTGTTCCAATCGCAAAGCATGTAGTGTAGTGCCACTGTGCCACGTGGCTTGGACTGGACCGGGCCTGTGGGGCGGCGGATGGGATGAGTTGAGGTTCGGAGACCCTCAACTACCTCGGTTTTGGCCCCGTGGGCCAAGCTTCCCTTGCGTTTGGTACATGTAGAATATTGCTTCACAGGCAAAGACAAGAGAAGCCCTAAACTCAACAAGAACGATGCAAACACCATTAGTGAGTCTCTGGTTCTAGTGATAGGAGACTGTGATGTAATGGGTGTTTGTGAAGCAGAGGGCTACATATACACCTTTTCAGACTGAAGCCAATGAGAATTAGGGCCAAAGAATTTACGACCAAGATCATTCCAAAAGACTCGAAGCTTCTTACGACACGCATGTTGGGTGTAGGGAACCCAATCCTCAATGCAAGGGCCAAAACTATTCTCATGACAAAGAGCCAAGCCTTAGCAGTCATGGGAAACGTCATGAATGAGAAAAAAAACATGACAAGGAAGTCACGAACGCCACGGAAATCTTCAGGTAAGGGCCCCATGATATCCACATAGACGAGGGCAGGCGGACAAGATGTGTGACATGCCAAGATAGCAAACAGAGCACGATGCCACAAGCAAAAGGAAGGTAGTCAAATAGACAAAGATGCAAAAAGAAGGCAACACCAATCCCGAAGTAAGGTTGAGTAGAGAGCATGCTAGAACATAAGCGTTGTGAACTTTGCAGAGATGGAAATGGAGAAAGGAATGTCTATGGGAGAGAGATGAGGTGCAATGTGTACAAGAGGAAGCTCAATAGAACATTGGGTGGGATGGGGAATAAGTGGATCACTGTAAATCTCATTGCACTTGCTGCCACACAAGGCAGCCTGGCAAATAAACCACATAGATATCATCCCAAGATCACATGAAGAGGATGATTCCATACGTCGGTCATCCAAGGTTGTAACAGATTGGATGTTGATTTCAAGGACGGGCACGACGAGGACATCAGACAAAAACAAGCCAGAACTGGGACAAATACATTTGACAAAACCAATGCCTTGAATAGGCAATAACTATCACGCACCAATGTGCTCAAAGAAAAGAGATGACTAGGCCAAGGGTGAAAGATAAGCCACAACAAAACATCATGTTTGGGTGGCCTTAGGTACATTTGCCTAGAGTCCGACAGAGAGATTCAATTGATTCGGGAAAACTTGACGAACGGCAATAGTATTGGAAGTGGAAGGTACAATATATTGCTCATAGTTCTTCATGCAATGGGGTAAGGTTTTGGATTGCCCGTACTCGATCCACAAGACGTCAAGAAAAGACCCTTGACTTCGTTCGGAGGGATCCATCTTATTGACATCTAAGACCCTGAGACCCACCAAAACCACCCTCACCTCCTTGATTGCAATGATGGAGGAAGTTCTCAAGGGACTTCTCCAGTTGGTGTGCATCCCCATTGGAGGGCGGCGAGCCAAGGAAAGGAAAGTTTGTTGCTGCATCCTAAGGTAGGTATTGCGAGTACCACTGTGGAAGAGCATGCAATGATGAAATCGACAGTGTACAACGGCTTCCAGCCACAAGACGACTGACAGTCGATGGCAGACTGATGGTCGTGTGGAAGGCCATGGTAGATGAAGTATGCTGGGAGGAACAACTTGATGATGATGGTCCCTGGGCAGCACAAGTGGTGAAGTGCCCAGCAGTGTGAGCCTAGTGGGTGCATGTGTTGGCGTTGAGACGGGCATAGCCTGGATTGATGCAACACTTGTGTGCTCACTGCTAAAGAGAGCAACAATTTGAAAAGAAGGATTGAACCATGTCAGTGGATGAGGAGAAGTTGGAGGAACTATTCTCTATGCCCTTATCCTTGCCCTTGTCCTTCTTGCCTTTGTGACAAGTGCAACTTTAGTGTCGGGATGGACGGGGTGAATTGCGCGGGATGTAGCTAGGCATGCGGGTGTACATAAGGATACAACGCGGATGATAAAGTATTTGAAGCACCAGTTTTGGAGGCTTTTCAACCGTTTATCGAGTTACTCAAAGGTCAAATCTCACATTACTCCAAATCCACGGGGTGAGCCGGGAAGAACCAACTTGGCAACAATATGTTGTAGCACTGTGGGAAGGGCATCACGAAGGTCTGCCAACTTGGAGATAAGGCTGTTGATGATGTCCGCAGCCATTCGATCAATGAGTCACTCTCTCATTTGCATGACGATTGCACTTAAATATAAGAAATCAGCAACATTGACCACATCAAAGCTCAGCTACTACAAATCAAAGAGGGTTGTGCAAACTCACGCTTGCTCCCCAACTCCCTCTTTTCTTACTTCCTCCAATAGCCCAAAGACGGTTAGTAGCCCGCAACCTTCTATTGTCTCTTCAAAGTTCACAAATTCCTAGCTTTTGGGAGGCCCATCGCGCCTTGCCAAAGTTGAAATACGTCAAACTTCTCAATGTGGTTGGATAGTGGAGTCCACCCGGTGGTTTAGACACAAGCAACCAACCTTCATGACATCACAAACAAATTAATTGAAATGTTGTCGCTTCCACAAAGGGTGATCTTGGCGACGTGCAATTTTGTCTCCCTTTTTCCCAACATTCCAATTCCAAGGGCACTCAACTTCATCCAATGACTTCTCCACCAACATCAAAACACGACTTCATTTTTCATCCTACTTCTCTCATGGTTGGTGAATAACTCCTTGGAGAAACAGGACATCATCGACAAGTAGTTTAAAGAAACTGCATGGGTACGTCCATTTCATTGACCTTTGTTATGCAGTTTATGGAGCTTGTTTTATGAGAGGTTCTTCTTGGATGCAAGGTGTGACCACTTCTCCACCGCTGGTACATCGACGATGCTTGATGCAGGAGACTTGTCCTCTGTCTTCCTCTTCCTTAGTAATTTCAACAAAATCGACAAGAAAATATAGTTGAAGCATGACTTGCCGGAGTCTTCCA
Organism: Penium margaritaceum; assembly: GCA_023375785.1. Lineage (NCBI taxonomy): Eukaryota > Viridiplantae > Streptophyta > Zygnematophyceae > Desmidiales > Peniaceae > Penium > Penium margaritaceum. Next base: position 111,835 of record SZWC01004432.1, read on the forward strand.
TTGAATTCCTTGACATCTTGTTCTATAGAAGTGAGAGTTTCAATACCTCAAAGAGTTTAACAATGGAATCATTGCAAAAACCCATGAATTGGTACGTTTACCTCTCCTTTTGCAGCTACCATCCTATGGGCTGCCTGAAAGCATTCTTCTTTTTAAAGCTAAATTGATATCTTTTAGGATCATCATCCGTTGCTAAGATACTGAGCAGCAAGAGATAGTTTTGGGTATGACTACAAGCCCACAAATGTCCTTGATTTTTCCTAGCTAACATTTTTGGCATAGTTTTATCTCATTCAATGCAAAACTCAGATTTCTTAGTTAAAGCGTAAGAGCCAAGGTCCAAAGTCAACCACCAATAGACCACTCGTACTCAAGACCCGCTTTACTCAGAAGTTAGAAGGTATGTCTATAGGGTTACACCTTTTGCGTTTTTCATGAGGCCTCCAGCTGGTTAGTCCTATTGTAATCTCTCATCGTGCTACATTTGCATGGATGCTACCTATAGTATTAGGTACCTACCTCATGAACTTCAGGTTATGTGAGTGATCACCATTTCATGAGGAGGTGCTTAGGACCTGCAAACTGTTGTCTATTTGCTTTTGGACCTCTCGTCACTACTCTAGCGGCCGTGTCTTTCCAGTTTCATCCACAGTACTGATGAAGGTCACTTGGCTGAAATTGATGTACTGAAGTTGTATCATCAGTACAAGCCTGCTATTGATGCTAAGGAAGACATGTGGGCACCTTGGATGCAACTGTTGCTATGAAGGAAGCACGTGAGGTCTCCTCGACCAAGCCTCCCTCCTGTGTTACAATCACTTTGGTATGCACACGCTTAAGCTCCACTTTGAGCTTGTTGATGTGTCCATCCTGGCTTCCCATGCTCGCGAGGAGGATGGAAAACTTGGAGATGAATGCGGGTGTGTTATCTAGCTGTCTGACTCATTGGCGAAGGGCACCCTATCTCAAGGAAGTGGCCCTTTGTGGGGATTACAAGGAATGAGGCTAGCATGAGCTTCCCTTGGAAGAGCAGTAGCAATGGAGGCAACAACAATGGAGCCAATGCAGATGATTCGCATTGTTGAGCCAAAAAAGATGGTCAAAAGGACGGTAACCACTGAGGATATGAATGCTGCGAATGGTACAAAAAGTTTATGAGAACGGAAAAAGTGCTGGTTTGGGTGTTTTTCATCATGTTACAACAGAGGGAGAGAGTAAGAGTGTTGTTGCAGAAACAAAGGAGGTTGCGGTAAGAGAGGATAACGCTGGGGCAATCTGGAAGGATACCAGCACTTGCACTATTTTATGCATTGGTAGCTTAGTTGGATTTTATAGCATCCGCTTGTTCCAATACTGCTGTTATGACACCCTCTATGCATGCTGCTCTATGGAATAATGTAGCGGAGATGGCTGATGCTCCTGAAGGTGAAGTTAATTCTGAAATGAGAAAATACACGGAAAATTTCTACAAGAGTGAGACCGATCAGGCAGGCAGTGCAAGAATAGGTTGGCGTGATGCTGGGTACTGACGATTCAATTCTTCATGAGCAATTGTGCACGCACCAAATGGTGAAAAGAGAAGGCTAGAATGGGGTAGATGCAACCCCATAAGCTGTTTCACTAAAAGAATTGAGTTGCTATCAATATTCATAGGCTTTGTTTCTTAGGGCTTTTCGACTGGCCAGTGCTTTTCAATTCATGTTTTTGTTGTTATTGCTGATGTTGTTCCTACTAAAGATGTTTTTGCTGTTGTTTTCATTGTTGTTGTTATTGTTCTTGTTGTTGTTGTTGTTGTTGTTGTTGTTGTTGCTGTTGTTGTTGTTGTTGTTGTTGTTGTTGTCGTTGTTGTTGTTGTTGTTGTTGTTG
>SZWC01004432.1:124836-129836 GCA_023375785.1 Penium margaritaceum
TTGTTGTTGCTGTTGTTGTTGTTGTTGTTGTTGTTGTTGTTGTTGTTGTTGTTGTTGTTACTGCTAGTGACTGCTTTGGCTGTCAGCGGCTGACGCAGCTGGCTGCTGTTGCTGGGGGCCACTTTGGCAGTAGGCAGTTGAGGTGGTTGGAGACTGTGCAAAATGAACAAGGGATTGTTGTGGCTACTGGATACACTGGCATTTGGTGGCTTTGGCAGATCCTTTCTTTTGCTGTTGACTGCTCTGGCAGTCAGCAGCTGAGGCAGCTGGACAAAATTACAAAGTGCAGACGCATAGATCTGCAGATGCGCAGCTGCTATTGCTAATGGCTGCTTGAATAGGCGACTATGGCCACTGCCTTTTTCTGAGGTGGAAAGGAAGCAAAGGCAGCTGGAAGCCGCTGCTACTGGCTTCTTTGGCAGTCAACGGCTTAGGCGGCTGGCTGTTGTTGCTGTTGGCTGCTTCAGCAGTTGGCATCTTTGACACTGGCAGACGCTACTGCTGGCTGCATCAGACGTCTCACTGCTGCTGCTGCTGCTGCTGCTGCTGACTGCTTTGGCCATCAGCGGCTGAGGCTGCTGGCTGCTGCTGCTGTAGGCTACTTTGGCATTAGAAGGTTGAGGCTGTTAAAAGTTGCTCAAGATGTACATGAGGCACAGAATGTGCACGATGCACAGAGGTGCATAAAATACACTTAGGATGCACAGATGTGCTTCCTCACAGGGGGAAATTTCCTGGAAAGGGGAGGCTTCCACCTAAAGCTCTGTTACCATGTCACGGTGTGTTTAAGGATGGACCACACGATGTGAGAGGTCGGAGGGGGCAGTTATGGAGACATGCAGATTGGTGCGAAAGAAATGAATCATAACTTGCACATGTGGGAGAGGATAATGTGAGCCCACCCCACCTGCCGTGTGAGCGGCAAGCTTACAAAGGCAGAGAGGAGGGTTCTCCCGTTCAAGATGTTATGTACAATGAATCCTAGCCTGGAAGTTACAGCCCAATCTCCTTTCTACCATGTCACTTGCCTGGTGATAACGCTTGTCAATATCCTTTTGTATCCCATGTTTTGTTGGTTTATCGTCAGCAAGATGGAGGCAATGCTGGCTTCGTAGAATACCATAGGCACCTACTGTTGCATACCCATCTCCATTACAACTTTACAGATCCACACCGTCTCCTTGACAGCCTCAGCAAGCGTGATATACTCTACTTCCACCATGGAGGTGGTCAGCTGATCCTGCTTCCCGATTCCCCATGAGACCACTCAACCTACAATGAAGAAGACATTACCAGATGTAGAATTCCTCACATCCATGTCACCAACATAGTCTGCACCATTCTACTAGACCAGGCACAAGGGGCTGGACCTCCCATCGGAATCACATTTCAAGTACCGTGAGCCATGTTTCCTGTGAGTACCAGAGTATGATGTTTTGCCCACATGTGGGCGAGATCTGGCAGAGTCACAACCATGCCATACATAATGGCTTCTATCACTCATCACTAGCATAATTCTGCCATGTCCTCCTTCTCATATTCTTCTTGTGGTGCCATCGTCGTACTTAGAATGGATTTTTTTTAATGATTTGCGATCCTCAATGGTGTATTGCTTGAGCACTTTGACCACATAACTAGCCTGCTCCAACTCAAGTGTGCATTCCCTCTAGCTTTTTGTGATGATCACCCTAAGGTACTGCTCAGCTTGCTGCAGCCACTGCTAAGTATTGTAGCTGCACTTGTTGCTACCACACGATGCTGTCGCACCTACTGACGGTTTTTTGCATGCTGCAGGTCACAACTGCAGCAATGCACAAGCCACGACCTGCACCCTTTACACTTGTGCACTTTGCGCACATTCCTATGCCAATACTTCTTTTGTGCAGCTGCCTCCATGTGGCCGATTGGATGATTTTGCCTTCCACTGCTGGCTTTATGGTGCTTCTAAGCTGCGTTGCAGACCTGTTCTGTTTCTTTCTTGCTTACACGGACCCCCTGTTTTCTGATGCCATAAGATAATCTTTTAAGGACATGGAAACCCATGCTGGATGAAACATGAGCTCTGGTAGTGAGTGGAAGAATTGCAAGGCTAAGAGTTGGCTATTTGTGGAATGCATAAGTAAAGAGCCAATGGAGGAGGTACAATGAGCCCACAACAGACTTATGTACTGGCTAGCCACCAGTCTCCCAACTGGTGGCTAGCCCATTAGGCTCTGTCCAAAAGTTCAGCAAGATGGTGCACATGTCAAGGATACAAGATCAACGAGACTGGGTCTTCCGAGGCACCAGAATATGTCACTGAGTGCCCGGGTCTCAACCTCCAAGTATATGTAGAACAACACACAGAACAGACCCAAATGATGTGTGATCTGACAAAAAAAGTTATTATAGCGCTCATGAGCACGACATAAGGTCCTGAGGCTCCGGCACAAACCACCGTGTATCCGGGTCTCGACCACCAAGACAATCCTTTCAGCCATGTGGATGAACAATGTCGTGGGGATGCATCAGTTGTGTCACAAAAGCAACGATCCACTTGCTGGAGCATCATCCAGGTAAACCATGAAATGCTTACTGCTCAAAGCCATTTGATACTCACACAGCTCAAATCCCATACACCAACACATACTGCTGGTTTTCGAGACTCTTACCTAGGAGTTGATTGAAAAGGAAGAAAACAACATTGACTGGTAGGCACCCTTTGAGCGTTTTGTAGCCCGTGTATGGGCATGGGAGGTTCTTGTTCTAGAGTAATCCATGCTTCCAGCTCAGGCACTGTTCCAAAGTCAAATCCCACCTGCTCTTATTGGTTCCCCTCCCACCAGAGGAGCCCCCTGTTGTAGTAGCTTTCGTCCGTATCACGACTAGTAATGGCTATGTTGCCAAAACAATAAACATTCAGACTGTTCCATCTTGTTGTTTTGGACTCAAGAAAGCTGTCAAAATGGCAGAAATCATATCAAGATTCAAGCATCCCTAGGGGTTAACTCCAAGCTCTTGAAATGAGGTTCACCCGTGAGGAAAGACAACTCGACAAGCAGTGAGCCAACGTCTCTTTTTGCATTACCCACATTCCCATTAGAAAGTGACAACCTCACATACATGTGTATTGCTAGCATAGTCACTTTTCATGTTCTTTCCAGCGTATATACATGATATTCATTCCTGTTAATTGTTTTTGCCCCTTGTTCAGTGTTGTAGAATGGATCAGGAATGCTCTGCCCCTTGTGGAGGTATGACCCCTTAATCCGTTGTGATGTGACTCAACTATGGTCTGTCTCATATGAGATATGACCTGTGAGTACACCACATGGGTGAGTGGTTACCTTGGCCATTTTGTTGATTTGGCCAAGTGAGAGGTCATGAGTTCAATCTTGGCCCCATGCACATCTTTGTTGTTATGGAAGCTTCCAAGAAAGAAAGTCCGTAGCTTTTTGGACGCTACATGGTTGGTCTGTCACCTTGACACTAGGATGCTTATGTGTCAAGCCCATAGTGCAAGTCTATTGGTGATGAGGCTGGTTCAGGCCACTTCCCAGGAATGTGCTCTTGAGTTCTAGGACTAGACAGACAACTATGAAAGGACCTGTATTGCATGCTGATCAATCAACCCTTGCTTGATGCTCTCTTGTGTATTGACAACTTGTGCTCTTCTTGAGATGTAATGCTAAGGTTCTAGTGCTCTTGAAGGTGAAATGTATGCCTAATTAAGTTTGGGGTGCATGACACATGTCAACAAAGGAAGAAGGTGTAAAAACCCTTGTGAGCTTTTTCGGTTTCATGCCTTCTCTGCCAGAGGTGGTTAGCTCAATAGCAAACAATTCCCTCCAAGTCAAACCAGGAAAACGTTTTTTTGTCATTACCTTTAATTCTGCGGCATTGCCACCATGTACTGCTCTGCCATCCTGGTCCTTGCTCATGATTTGATGATCTCTCAGTTACAGCTCCTTGCTCCATCACTTTCCTCCTCCGCTCATTGCCTAAAGCAGCTCTTGCCTTCCTCTTGATACTTCTCTTGCATGCCGCATGCTACCTCATACTCCTTGTACTCTGATTTTTCATGTGCTCTTCTTGCTACGGCCATATTTCCATTTGTACTTCTGCCAATCTACTTACACCACCTTCCCGCACTCATGTGCTTTTGCCTACCTGCATATCTGCTGTTTTTTGTTACCTGAAAACGACTAGAATTGGTGATGTGAGTTTGGAGGGCTATGGCAATGAAATGCGAAAGAATGTGTGACGGGGACAGAAGAGACTAGGACCAAAACTGAGTCCATAGGAATTCTACATGGAAGAAAAGGAGCAAGAACATGGAGGAAGTGTCAATTGGGAACAAATGTTGCACGCAGAAGTATCTTCAAAAACTATCTTGAGAGAGCATAACAGCGAGAGAGGGGGACGTCACCATAGAAACACAAGGCTTATCAACTTGCAAAACCAGCTTTGAGTGGCTCCAAACGAGAGTACATATCAGCAAATTGAGGAAAAAAGAACTAAGGGAAAAAATGGGAGAAGCAACCAGACATAATCGCGTGAAAATAGGATAAGCATCTGTTAGGGAGTCTTCCAGAGCCAAGAATGACTGAAGCAGCTTGCAGAAAGGCATGGATTTCAGATGATAAATGCAGTATTTTCTTGGATAGCAAAACATGAAAGCTAAGGAAGTCAATGGGGGAAAATGTGTGGGAGAAGATAAAACATAGGGCTTTCAGGGGGGGACAATTCATCACTTACAAACATACATCAGCCACACGCAATTACCATTTTCCTATGTACATTACCGATTTGCATGCATTACTCCCATGCACATATTGTTTACGTGAATACATAACTCACGTGCATACATCACTTGTGTGCATGAAACTCTCAAACATAACGAAAGTGCATGCATCATTCACATGAAAACATCACACATGCGTACACCACTCATGTGCAACATCACTCGCATCAATGTATCACTCATGTACGTACATCAATCACATGCATGCATGAATTGT
>SZWC01004432.1:132336-144337 GCA_023375785.1 Penium margaritaceum
TGTTGGCTTACTCTTCTCCTTTCCAGCTTCACTCTTCTGGGGGGCCGAACAACCTGCCCTCTTCTCTATCTCAACTCCTGGAGCGGAAGGGCCTGCTGCTGCTGCGGCTGCTCCTGCTGCTGCTGTTGCCACAGCGTCTCGTGCGGAATCAGGCCATGGAAAGTTCGTCCTTGCCCTGGGCCCCCTCAGGCGCCTGGCTGCCGCGTCAAACGCCACAGCAGCCTCCTCCGCTGTCGTGAATGTTCCCAGCCACTCCCTCGCGCCCTGTCCCGACTTTATCTCCGCGATCCAACTGTTGCGCCCGCGCTGCCGCACGCCCCTGTACGGTGCCTTCCCGTACGACCTGGTGCGATGCTGCCGCGTGCGCCTGGCTGGCCGAGCTGCCGCACGCTCTTCCGACTGCGCGTCCAACATGTCGTCATCGTCCTCCTCCTCCCTCTGCACATCACCTGCCCGTGGCTCCGCTGCTCGTGCAGATTCTGCTCCGCCTCTTCCCCCTTCAGCTTCTCGAGGTGTTGCTGCTTCGGTTGCTGCCCCTGCTGCTGCTGCTGCTGCTGCTGTTGCTGCTGCTGCTGCTGCTGCTGCTTCTGCTGCTGCTGCTCCCTCTGGTGACATTGTTGATCGTGCCGTGGCTGCTCCTGCGACAAAATTCTCATTGGGTTCTTTCCAGCTAAGCTCCGTCACCCCCGTCCGCTCCGTCGGAAACATGTCGTGGAGTTTGCATGTCAACCTCGGTCGGGAATGTGTTCCGGCGCAGGCCTCGGAGTTCTCACCGGGAAGCACCGCGGTTTCAGCCTCGCGATGTCAGTAGGCTATGGGCTTGTGACATGTTCAGATGCGAAGGAAGCAGGTGAGGCATTTTGGCGCACTATGGGGCTCAGGACTGGCATGCAGTACGTGACCTCAGTGCAGCACCTTCGCATCGCAGCAAGTGGCGAAAGATGGTTGCGCAGCCATTCGTGTCGGAATGACCGGTTCACGAAAACATCCGCATGCTTTGCGCCGTTCGTGTTTGTCGCCAAGTCGTCCGTACCCGACCTCTTCGAGCATGCCCCTCCTCATGAGCGGCCCGGGAGTGTAGACAGCTCGCGCGCAGCGGCTTCCCACTTTCGGAGCGACTTGTGACGGATGGCGGCCATTGGAGGAGCCTGCGGCGCGGTACTGTTTTAGTCAGGGAAGAGTGGACAGACAGTGGCGTACAGGGATGTTACTTTGTTCACAAATCTGCTACTGTGGAGGCAAATGCGTCGACGGCACAGGGTCTCAGGGGGCGGCTACGGAAATGCCGGAGGGGACAAAAGGCGGCATCGAAGGGACACTGCCGCACCGTTTCGAGCGCTTCCCAACATTCAGCGAATCATTGCAAGGCTGGCGTGATTCTGAAAGTGAATCCTTCGACATGGACAAACAAGACTAAGGCAACAAGCGAGAGGAAAGAACTAGAGGGGTACGAAGGCGGTCATCACTTGCCAGACTGCGAGTAGCGCCAACTTGGCAGGCCTGCAGCACACGTGGAATCGAAATGGTTCACACTAGGCGTTTTCATCGAATCCAGCCGGCTCGCAGCCGTCGACGGCAATAAGCCGGCCGAGAATCTCCGCTATTCCTCACCTGCCGCATGCTACTGCGTACCTCTGTACGCCGTCCTGTGGCCTGCACTCGACACCGCGGCTGGACGGTGTCAAAACAAAACACGATTAAGTTCTTCTTTGTCCGTTCATTTAACAAGCATATATCCATCATGACAGTCAAGAACTGGGTGTCGATTAGCGGCTGGTCAGGACAACGTTGTCAAATCTATCATGCTCAAAAATGCCACGAATGGGTATGTGATACATTTTCTACAACGTAGCACCAATCTCTTAGAAAACGTTCACCAATACGTCACATAAAAAACAAAATCATACACTGTCACTAAATTACAAGGTAAGCAATCACATTTCATTCAATATAATGAGAAGATGGAAATAAAATGACAATGCATGACCTCTCAACATGGCACAAACAATTCTCTTACATGTGGCAACTTAAAAGGGGAGGACTGATAATTGAAGACCCTCGTCCATTACAACTAAAGAAAAGTGGGAAAAGCATCTCCTTTGCTTCAATACACATTCATAAGGGAATTCACCTCAATGGTGGAAACTCTGGTAATCAAGCTTATGTCCTACATCATAGTAAGTCACAATTCAACAATCCCCTCATCTCCTCAAAAACTCATCTCTCAATACGTTCTTTTCTCTTTGCTATTACTAGCTGTGAGAGCTTCAAAACTCACACCAACAAACAATTTTACATTATGAAGGATACGACATGCCACTTCAAGCACTTCTTCCTTTTGAGGCATTCTTTTCACTGACACATTAGATTGCTCTCCTTTTGCAATGTGAAATGTCCATCCATGGCTCTTTAATGTGATGCCAACATAACCAACAGTTCAAATAGATCAATCACATCTCCATCCACCCATGCCTGGCATCTCCTCCCAAAACATCTAAAGCTATTAAACATATGGGGCATCGTGTAAAAATAAGGAAATATTCGCTCTTCCTCCTCACCAAAGGTCATGAAATCACAACATACAACCACGCTTGCACATTCCATGTGAATATGTGGTTAAACATAAAATGAAAACATGAAAATCGTTTTAGCCTTCATTCATGGGACTCTACTATTCCCTTTCACATCCTTTCCTAAACTTTTTAATATCAAAATTATATAATAAAAAACAAAAAACAATTTCACTTTTTTCTTTGAATCATCTTCAAAAATGAAAATATCATGTACAATTTGTCACAAGTATAATGGATTCAACATCTTCATTGATGATGTAGAATAATTATCCCCATTTCTCACATATCCTAATTTAAATTAGAACCTGAAAATGATTTTAGAAGCTCTAGATAAGCATGCAATTAAAACATTAAATTACATACAAATTAATTTTATGCTAAAAACATCAAGCATGGATCATTAATACTATTGAACTTACGAATGATATTACCAAACCCCTTTCAAACTTCATGTTTTTTCATAAAATAAACAAGTTATTATGAATTTCCTAAGGTCCATGTTCAAGATGAACCCGTTCTAAATATTTTCCATGATTACAATCCATGAGAATTATCCAAAAAGATTGATTCATTCTACTATTTCCACGTTATCATCATTGTTGAATTTTTGTAATTTAATCATGTTTTCAAACTTTAACTGATTTCTATAATCGTGTAATTTGTAAGATCTAAAAAATAATTTCCATTTCTACTGGCAAACGTGTTTTTATTTAAAAAATGTCCTTACCACTTTATCATTACTTTTTTTCGATAAAGTGTCCGTTGTAATTGTATGAAAACGGAATTCATTATTGTAAAATGTATTTGAGGCACCATGAATGGATGATACGGTATGAAAAATCTCATGGATCAATGTTTACAATGTGTGAACACAACTAACGATACTAATGTACATCTTCAAATCATATTAATCTTTACATAAAAGTTTCACATTTTTTTTTCATACATTTAGTAAAGAATCACTTAATTTCATAAGTCAGAAATTTCAAATATGTATTAAATTGCTACATTAAACATTCATTTATTTAAGTGGATTGAGTCTGTATTTTTATTCTTTCTAAATTAACATGCATTTAAACAAAATGATTTTATGATTGAAAAGTACAACATAAATGAATCTTTTTAAACCTAAGATACATTCTGTATGGTTTCCTTCTTCTTCCTCCCTTTTGACGTGGATTTCTTTTCATTGGAATTCAAATGTAGGTGATGTCATAGTACTTCCTTCATGATTGGGGGGGCCTCTCTTAGGATTGCTTTCATGATTGGGGGGGCCTCTATTGGGAGCGCTTTCCTACCAGATGCTCATGTGAGGAAGAAGGACGGTCACGTAGGCAGCCTTCAATTCTATGTATCAAGCAACATGGAGTGAAACCAATAGATGAAGTAATAGAATTTTTGGTTAATTTTTGACATATCTGTACCAATCACATGTGTCCACAAAGTAATTAAGATAAATAAATATGAAAAAATATGAAAGCAGCACATGCATTTAGGGAAAATGAAAATCATGCATATTGTAGACAATCTTTGCGTAGTATGTTACTTTTCAGAAAAAGATTCATGGGTATTTTTCGTTGATTCATGTGAATTTGAGTTCAGTGGACGTAAATTGTTGTTGAACATAAATTTCAAACAACAAGGTCATCAATAGCAACTCCATTAACTTTTTGTTTAGATTATAGCTTGCAATAATGGATGTGGACGGTAACATGTTCTGATTGGTGCATGAATCGATTCGAAGCATCAACTAGACATGAGCATTCGAAGTAGACATCTTCCATGATTTAGTTTGGAATACAAGCACCTACCATTGTCGTGAATTTTACTTGTCACTTCCCGTACACTTAAGGCACAATCAACATAGTTTGGAGAAAGTTTCTGGAAAAAATGTATAGTTGAGATTACTTGTGTTACGAAAGATGTGGATTTGAATCATTAACATTTAGAAACAACAAACCCCACATTATTTTTTAACGTAGATTTTGGTTAATTTAATAGAATTCGCAATCATGTATCATTTAATGTTTTTTAGAAACGTATGTGAAGATGGTATTCTTGGGATTCATGTTTATTCCATGCGTGGCGAATTGATTTCCTTTATAATTTGATCCCATTTGAACCTTTTGATAGTGTTTTGATGCCTAGATCTATCTGTTGAAGGATGATCGCTTTTATAATTTCATTTTTAAATGTATCTTGTTTGAAATCATTTAAGGGCGATGTACAAAGATTGTGATCCAGAGTAATTAATGAGTGTACCTTTGGAAAAGGCACGTGGATTACACTATGTGGGATAGGTGTTTTCATTCAAACGATTTTTCAACATTCCAATTTATTGCACATATTTCGGGGACTGAAAATAGATTTTTTGTAGGCAGAAAACACTAGTTGCAGGGTTGTGAAAAAGGTTGTGGTAGAAACTTTCCACATAAAAATATGTATGCTTCTTATCCGCGGTTGATGGTTATCAAAATGCTTACGATTGATCTTATGATCATTTTGTACACTATCCGGCAATCATTGAAGTGGTTCGAAGAATGCTGTCCAGTCTTTCGTCGAGTTTTTGTTCGTTTCTGCGTGGAGAATTGTTTTGATCCAGCAGATTTGGGGGCCGTTCTTTGTCTTGACTTTCAGTTCTTGACATAATGTGTTTTCGAATCCTCATAGAGATGGCTTGATTTGCAAACCTCTGCATTTGGTTGCACGGTTCCAAGATGAGTTTGCGGAGCGTGGAAACGAGGCATGGACCTGAAACTTCAGAACGTCGCAGAAATAGAACCGAAAGATTTCCATCATAAAATATATTCTACAGAAATTTGGACAAGTTAGTTGTTCAACTCTCTATTTCGCGCTTTTCAAAGCTACCTATCAGGACTCGTGGTCGCGTAATTTGAAACGATTTGGACGTCTGTCTCTTGCGCTAGATCAACACGTAGGGCACTCCTGCGAATGCACGAGTAACTGGGTGGCATGTCTCAGTCCGCTGATGACGGCAGCAATAACATCCCAGCAAATTCATGAATGATCTAGTAAAGGAAACGCAGTTTACATGCCAGAAGAGGGGTGTTAGAAGCTTCGACTCATAGTCGAGACGGCCAAGCCGCTATCTACAAATGAATTCGGGGTGCGTGAGATCGTAGAAGTTTTGTGCAGCGAATTCCTTGTGCCTACTTGTGCATACCCAGGCATGCCCTGAGCGATATGATTATGCAAGAATCTCGATTGTACTTCAGCTGAAAATATTCATTTTTCAAGTAATCATTCGTTGGATTGAGGCCGTCGATTGTTTAGATCTTTGCTCTAGAATGCAGTTTGGAATTTTCTGCTTGTGGTCGACGACTGGAGTTGTATGGTAGATGACTTTTTGTACTCGTCCATAAGTCCAGATATCCGATTCTTAAAACGTGCGTTCTCCATTTAAATTTCAAATAACTTTTTCATAGTCGCGAGGCCCGTTTTTGCTATCTGAAATTTTGAACCCTACCTCATCCTCATGTAAAGAAACCCGAAAGGGAAAGGGAGAGAGTTTCGTTTGGCGTCAATCACTGGGAGCATTCTTCCAGACACTGACAAAAAACGAAGCACACGCTCCCTCAGATCTTTTGGTACAATGCGATGGCACAAGTAATCAGATCTCTTCCCTAACAGCTGTTCCTAGCAGGAGTTTCCACATCTCGAAACAACCTACAGCCTTCATTTAGTGAATGCTGTCATGATGTACTGCCACCAACAATCCAGAACAGTACCGCTACGAATCGCGAAATGAGCAGAGCGGACGAGACATTACTGGCAGCTTTACATTGCGACAAATGAATAGACGGCCCTTCCGCATTTTCTCCGGCATGCGTTGTCAGGTTTCGGATGTTGTAACGGATCATGAGTCGGCTCAAAATTCATAATTTGTCCTTTCCGACATTACCGGCGAGTTGAAGATTTGAGGTTAAAGGGAGGCGCACTGCATCTTCGTCCTCAGCAATTTCTTTCGGTGCAAATCGTTGGTGAGCAGAGTTCAGAAGGGCTTTTTTTTTGTCCCGTGGTCGTGACCAAAGGGAGCGGGAGGGTCTCATAGACACCGAAACAAGCCCAGGGATTGAACCCGGCCCCCCAAACAAATTTACAGGTTGTACAGTCCAGGGTGCTTCCACCAGCGGTGAAACTACTGTGTGATGCGGATTTGCAATTTTACTAACAACCCAGAGTTCAGAAGGGCTTATTTGGTTGCATAGTAACCTTATTGCAATTGCTTTTCTTGCAAAACATCCGATTTTATGATTGGTCCGTCCGCACGAATTTCTTCTCCCACGGCCAATCAGACATCTGAGGGCGGACGGCAGACCCTTGTGTGGTGTTCCCGGGTCAAAAACGAAAAGTGGTTATGTACATGATGAAGAAAGGGTGTAAAGAGATGGGGAAAAAACGAGAATTTCGGATTGCAGTGTCACGATGTATTTATTGTATTTAAAAGTATAATTAAATCCAATTTGTACATGATAAACATATCTGTGGTAAAATTAATGTGGAATGACTTCAATTATTTTTCTTCCTCTTTTTGGGTACATAGAAAGTAGTTAACTTTTCTTGCAAAAGCTCCAGTTTTATGATTGGTCCGTCCACACGAATTTCTTCGCCGACGGCGGTCAGACTTCTGAGGACGGACGGAACACCCTAATGTGGTGTTCTCGAGTCAAAAACGAAAAGTGGTCATGTACATGATGAACGAAGGGTGTGAAGAGATGGGTATAAAACGGGAATGATGGATTGCATTGTAATCATGTATATTGTGTATGTCAACGTATAATTAACGCCTCTGTGTACATCACAAACATATTGTGTGTTACAATCAATGTGGAATGACTTCAATCACTTCTCTTCCTCTTTTCCGGTACATAGAAAGTAGTTCTCTTTCATGGTCGTCGTTGCTACTTCTATATGTCTATTGTTTAATGTATGGTTGGGTCATTTAATCACAGACATCGGATATAAAAAAGGCATACGATGTACTCGGGTCAGGAATGTAATGTAGTAAGGTATACTTCAATGACAATGGTATTCAAGACAGGAACGTGTTAGTTGGACGTATTTCTACCAAAATAAGTTAAACAAATTGCTACTCATGTTGACAATTTTGTGGAAACATATATGTATTTCCGGCAACGTTTCGTTGGGCAATCTTATGGACATTTGGGAAGCAAGTGCAGTGTAGCTGGACAATTGTGACGATAAATCCCTTTGTATAGGGCGGCATCTTTAATCTACATAGGTCGATAAAATTTTCACAATGTTTCCCCAACGGCTACAATTTTTTTGTACTCTTTACCTGTGTCTCTTGTAATTTTGAGTTGTGTACGTTGTTACCTGTGTACCTTTAATTAATGCTACCAAAAAGAATTCTCGCCACTGTCTGTCCTATATCTGGGGCACTTTATGTACTTCTCTACCTGTTTACCTTTCTTTCTTCGTATCTGTCTATGTTGTCATTTGTGTAACTCTAACGCAAGCTACGCCAAACAAATTTGACAGCGATTTCCCTACACATGGATCACTTTAACTACCTTTTCATCTTCCTACCTCTATACGGGTATCCCTTTGTACCTTTAATTAATGCTAGCTAAAAAAAATCTGGCCACCGTTTGTGCTATACCTGGGACACTTCATGTACTTCTCTACCTGTCTACTTGTCTACCTTGGTACTTCTCTACATTGACATTTGTGTAACTCCAACGCAAGCTACGCCAAACAGATTCCGACAACATTTTCCCTACACCTGGATCACTTTAACTACATTCTACTTGCCTACCTCTATACATCTATCCCTTTGTACCTTTCATTAGTGCTACGTAAAAAAAATCTGGCCACCGTTTGTCATGTACCTGGGACACTTTATGTACTTGTCTACCTGTCTACCTGTCTACCTTCATACCTTTCTACGTTGTCATTTGTGTAAGTCTAACGCAACCTACGCCAATCAAATTTTGACAGCATTTTCCCTACACCTGGATCACTTTAACTTCCTTTCTTCCTGCCTACCTCTACCTTTTCACCCCAGTAGATCGCTATGTGGTGCTTGTAATGCATGCTACTTCCAGACAATTTTGGCAGCATTTCCCCTACACCACCAAAAACGTTAACTACCTCCTTACCTATGTACCTATCTTCATTTATACTTCACTACCTTCTTATCTGTCTATAGGCAATTGGTTGGTGTATCCGTTTACGTGTGCACCTATGTTGTGGAACTATGGCACACTTATGGTGCGTAATAGATGGAGCACTATAGCTCCAAGTCAACCTCTGGTGGGTTGTTGGGAAATGATGTCTCCTTGCATCATCCCGACAAGAATAGATAGATGGTACATTACACTTACCTCCTTACCTTGCTTACCTATGATGTCTGTTGTCTTGGGTGTGCACCGCCATGGCGGTGTGATGTGCACTCTTNGCACCTATGTTATGGAACTATGGCACACTTATGGTGCGTAATAGATGGAGCACTATAGCTCCAAGTCAACCTCTGGTGGGTTGTTGGGAAATGATGTCTCCTTGCATCATCCCGACAAGAATAGATAGATGGTACATTACACTTACCTCCTTACCTTGCTTACCTATGATGTCTGTTGTCTTGGGTGTGCACCGCCATGGCGGTGTGATGTGCACTCTTCGTCATGTACATATCGTGTACATGTTGAGTATTGTCAACGATGTCAAAATGATCCATAATCAGCTGTTGAGGCACAATTGTGACTCTGCACAATACGCGTTGTTTTATGTCTTGTCAACATTGTAGATGGTTGTTGCAGCTGTTGTTCCATTGTAATGAGTTGTGGCGAGTGTGTGATGCATAAATGCCTGTGAAAACGACACCTATGCACAATGCGACTAAGTTGACACCATGACGTATTACTTGTACCACGACGAACGAGTCACGGCATGCCTAGAAAGGACAAAAAAAGCACGGCCATCAATGATCATTGCGACGCTACGGATGCAGACTTCACAATCCCGTTATAAGAACCAAGAATGCGTTCATCCTCCGCAAGTTCACCGGCCCAACAGTGGTATAATGACATCACTCTAGATGGGTAGCTCCCCATTGTACCCCAATGCCACGCGCCATTGACCCTATCTCACATTCTACTCACAAACACCGTGCAAAAGTGCTATGATGCGCAACGTACCTTGTGGAAGAGGCATAACTCTATCGTCACATGTCCACCGATGGCGGTCGTTGTAGGACGTTCAATTTGTCGATATAAATGCATGACCGTATTGTCAACTTTGTAGAAGGTTGTCGCAACTGTTGTTGTACACCAAAGAGTTGTGGCGAGTGTGACATGCATACCTGGGCGTGAAAACGACACCTATGCACAGTGCGACTAAGCTGACACCACGACATATTGCTTATACCATGACAAATGAGTCACGGCATGCCTAGAAAGAAAAAAAAAGCACGGCCATCGATGAAGAACATTGCAACGCTACGGATACAGACTTCACAAGCCCGTTGTAAGAACCAAGATTGCGTTGATCCTCCGCAGGTTCACCGGCCCAACCGCGGTACAATGACATCACTCTGGATGGGTAGCTCCCCATTGTACCCCAATGCCACACACAATTGACCCTATCTCACATTCTACTTACAAACAACGTGCAAAAGTGCTCTAATACAGAATGTACCTTGTGGAAGAGGCAGAACGTTGTCGTCACGTGTCCATCGATGGCGGTCATTGTATGACTTTCAATTTGTACGATATAAATGCATGACCGTATTGTCAACTTTGTCGAGGGTTTTGTGCAACTGTTGTTCCATACCGAAGAGTTGTGGGGAGTGTGTGATGCATAAATACCCGTGAAAATGACACCTATGCACAGTGCGACTAAGCTGACACCACGACGTATTACTTGTACCATGACGAACGAGTCACGGCATGCCTAGAAAGAAGAGAAAAGCAAGACCATCGATGATGAACATTGCGAAGCTACGGATGTAGTCTTCACAAGCCCGTTACAAGAACCAAGACTGTGTTGATCCTCCACAGGTTCACCGGCCCAACTGTGGTACAATGACATCACTCTGGATGGGTAGCTCCCCATTGCACCCCAACGCCACACGCTATCGACCCTATCTCACATTCTACTCACAAACAACATGCAAAAGTGTTGTGATGCACAACATACCTTGTGGTCGCTGCTCACTGCTATTATGAATGGTGGCAATTGTTTGCAAGTTCAAGAGAAAGTGGTCCTCTACAAAAGATGAATCATACTTTGTCTTCTAGAACTTGTTGATTGATTATGAAGCCATCGAAAACGCATATCTATATTGATTTGCACTGTGACTGAGTTCAACATGAGTACTGCTGTTCACACCATCAAAGCTTGGCATGTCATCTTCATTTGTCAATGGTACGATCGTCATATGCGTGGGTCACAGGGGCCAACCATCCAAGTCAAAAGCACGCTCAAGAAGAAGCTTTACTTTGGTCTGCACAAGTCTGCAATCTACTTAAAGCTGTCAAACATCCTTCGACTGTCGATGTGTATGTGATGATTTTTCTGTGGACATCATAGTTTTGTTAAATGTGCTTGACGGATGCTGAACTGTAGATCATCGCACAATCAGGTGAAGCTCTTGAAAAATACATAGAACGTTGAAATGGCCTGAAAAGGCTTGAATTGTAGCTTTGAAATGGCCTAAGAAGGCTTCAATTGTAGCTTTGGAATAGCCTGAAAAGGCTTGAATTATAACTTTGATATAGCCTGAAAAGGCTTGGATTGTAACTTTGAAATAGCCTGAAAAGCCTGGAATTGTTGTGCATGTTGTTGACAGAATGAAACAAAACAAAACATCAACGAATGAATACAAGAAGGCAACGAATGAAAAAAAAACGACACAAAACAAAATGGAATAGAATGGTACAGGATGACATCTACATGAACACTTGCACCAACACCAACACCAACCAGCTTACACCATCCTGCATTGCACCTCCACCTCCACCTCCACCTCCACCTCCACCTCCACCTCCACCTCCACCTCCACCACCCTCCACCTCCACTTCAAATATGCCATGATGTCGTAGACATCACAACACACAATTTCACGTCGCATCACATTACGTCTACGTTTACATATATCTCCTCCACCCTCCACCTCCAACGCTCTCCACCTCCTCCACTCTCCACCTTCACCACCCTCAACGTCCACCTCCACTTCCACCTTCATTGCCCTCCACCTCCACTTGTCATGTGCCATGATCAAACACATCACAGCACACATAGTCATATCGCATCACATATCTATGTCTACATCTGCATCATCACCTTCCACCTCCAACACCTTCCATCTCCACCACCCTCTACATTCCATCACATAACATTTTACAGACGAGAGAGAGGGAGGAAAGGAGAGAGTGAGAGAGAGAGAG
>SZWC01004432.1:148020-162076 GCA_023375785.1 Penium margaritaceum
GGGGGGGGGGGGGGGGGGGGGGGGGGGGGAGTGTTGTGTCTTTGACATACACAAGTCACAAAAACATGAAAGTTGGAATTTCTGTTCTTACATTCATGGCTCAACGCTCATCGAATCCAGGGTTTTTACGCCGTTTGGCCGAGGGCATTTTGGCCCAATTCCCTGACCGCTGGTATCCCGTTCTGGAAGTTTCCGACACATTTTACTACCTTCTAGAAAAGTTGACAAAAGTATCACTAACCATATCAATGTTTCGATATTCTGTCGACTTGTCGACGGTGTTTGAATTTTGTACAGAAGCATCGCGGTATTCTCAAAGCCCCCCGACTTCGTGGCGGAGCCTCTCGAATCCACCACTTATAGTGCAACCTTGCACACGTCGTTGTGCTCTAATGCTGATGGCCCCACTTATGCCTCGTTCTCATTCTTGGCATTGTATACATGTGCTCAACACACTTGGCACTTGTCATCAAAGTACAATTACTGTTCATTTCAAGTTATCCAATAGTCCCAAATTCCTAAATCATCTTTAGTCCCGCACCTCATTCCTGTGAATCACATACCGTACTAGGACGTGAATTGATCAGGCGTGTTAACTTTAGTTTTTTGATGAATGATGCACAGCGTTTGGGTATTTGACACAAATGCAAATTCCCGGGTATACATTTGTCACAAACACAAAACAAGAACTTATGGTCTCGGCTCAGGTCCCTTAAACAATACATGCGCACCACTTTGAACTTCGGAGTTCAAAATCTCTAGCGGCGCTTCCGGCTGTACACGGGAAACGTTTGGGGTGAAGAATCTGCCCACAGCTTCCGAGCCATTGGCGCCTCGAGCACGACTGCTGTGCTCGGGTCGCCATGGGTATTTGACCCCTCAGTGATGTGGCATCAACATCACGCCTTTGTACCCCTCTGCAACTGCAATCAACCCCTGCCATCATGGAGCCCTCGCACATCGACATCACTTCCTACTTCCAACCCGTCAGCGCCAAGGAGTACGAAGAGCAGGTTAAGCGTGCAGCGCTGGCAAGCAAGTCACGGCCGGTCATTCCCAAGCCGCCGAAGCGCCGTCCCCGGCGCCCGCCAAAAGTCATCGACGTGCACTCCTTCGCACGCATGCCGATGCTGGCTTCATCAAGCCCGGTGACTGCGCCTCCGGGTTGCCATGAACCCATCGTCTTGGACTTTGGGGACGAAGACAAAGACATGGAGTCCGACAAGGAGGAGGGCCTTGACGATGACGCGGCCGAGGAGACGGCCGGTGCTGACGCGTCGTCCACCTCTGCCTGCGGCAGCGGGACGGCCTCGTCGGCCTCGCATCCGCAAACCCGCCGCAAGCATGACTGGTTTGCGGAGGGCCACAGCCGCATCATTCACGCGGCAGTTGCAAACCCGAAGCACGCTACCTTTGGAGACGCCATCCGTTTCCTGCAACGCGCATACCGTCAACCTGGTGGTTATTGCCCCTACGACGACCTGCTCGCCAGCACTGTCCGCCGCTGGTACAAGCCGGACAACCCGCGAGAGCTGCTGGACAAGTACCGTGACGTCATGCAGCGCAGCCCCGCGGCACCGCTTTGTCATGGCCAGATGGTCGGCAGGAGCCTGCATGGCGCACGTGGACGGCCTGGCTACTTTGCCAAGCACCCAGAGCTGAAGGAGACAATGAAGGCAACGCTCGTCCGCATGCGTGAGGGTGGAGCGCCCCTCAACGCAACCGTCATCCGCCAAACCATGCTACGGGTGGCGCGCGATGAGGATGTGCGTGAGCTGGACAACAAGCCGTTTGAGCGTCTGTTTTCAACGTCTTTTTGCCGCAACTTTGTGAGGCGTGAGCTGTCGTGGCGCTGGCGTCGTGCCACGTTGGCCCCTCAGCGCATTCCTGCGGACTGGTCGGCACGATACGAGCAGATGTTCCTGTGCACAGGGGTCTACATGAAGTTGTACAATGTGCAAGAGAAGTTCGTCGTCAACGCGGACCATACGGTGATTCAGCTCATCCCCTCCCCGGACAGCACCTACGCTCCTTTGGGGCCAAAGCACGTCCCCGTTTTCGGACGTGACGACAAGCATTCCATCACAACAGTGCTGGCGACTACCATGGCTGGGGAAATGCTCCCCTGCCAGGTCATCTGGGCCGGCACCACTGATCGGTGCCATCCGGAGGATGTCCATGCACGGAAGGCGCAGGATTCCTATGGGTGGCACTACACCCATACTGCCAACCGGTGGGCCAACACCAAAACAACAAAGGACTGGTTTGCGCATGTGCTGGATCCATGGTATGCATGCAAGTGCGCGGAGGATGATGTGGAGTATGGCAAGGTGACAGTGCTCGTGATTTTGGATGCATGGAAACCGCATGCCTCGGGTACTTTTCAGCACTGGGTGTCACAGCACTATCCATGGGTGAAGCTAGTGTACATTCCGGGTGGCTGCACCTCCAAGGTACAGCCATGTGATGTGGGCTTGCAGAAACCCTTGAAGGACAAGCTCAAGGAGGGTTTCTCCACCTTCATGGCGGAGACCCTCCTTGACCATGCCAAGTTGGACCTTGGCATGAAGCTCGTCAAGGAGTCTGCTGCCGGGTGGCTGCTCGAAGCTTGGCGCTCGCTCTATGACAGGCCCGACCTCGTCAAGCGTGCATGGGCTGGTACAGGGTGGTCCAAGGTCAGTAACAGCACCTTCGAGGAAAGAGCTGCT
Organism: Penium margaritaceum; assembly: GCA_023375785.1. Taxonomy (NCBI): domain Eukaryota; kingdom Viridiplantae; phylum Streptophyta; class Zygnematophyceae; order Desmidiales; family Peniaceae; genus Penium; species Penium margaritaceum. The sequence continues at coordinate 150,729 of SZWC01004432.1, forward strand.
GACGACATGCTGACGTTCCTCTGCAACCCTGTCGTGAACGGCTACGAGGAGGACTACTTCGATATCCTAGCTTCTGTGTAATGATTTTTAGGTATTTTTCCTTCCTTGACCTTGTTGCCGTGCTCCCTCTGCTGACGCGCGACATCTTTCGACGTGCGCGAATTCTACTGCTGTCTTCCGAACTTGAACCGGTCCCAGACATGTATTTGCGCAAGACATAACATGGGCGAAAGAATAATTTGACACAAATTCAAAATCGGACGCCAGAATTTGACACAAATACAAAAACCACGCCTGACAAATATTAAAAAATCAATTTACGTGCTAGTACGGTACATTCCGCTTGGCATAAAAGCATTGACATGCTGTGTTTGCTTGCTGTTTGTGGGTAGATGTCAATATTACTAGGAAAGCAGGTAGGGGAATCTTATTCCTTTGAATGCTAGGTAAGGTAGCTTTATATCTCCAAACACCGAGTTGAACATACACACATTCAAATTCTGTCAGTAATCCCCACATGTATCCATGTCCTAAACTGCCAGGCAGGGGTGATGTACATGAGTCCCTAAAACTTGCAAGTGGGCATTCTTTTCCTGCATTAATGGCCCACCATGCAACAACTTTAGTATTCCGACGCCGTTCGGGTTATGGNTTCCTGTGAATCACATACAAGCATTGACATGCTGCGTTTGCTTGCTGTTTGTGGGTAGATGTCAATATTACTAGGACAGCAGGTAGGGGACTCTTATTCCTCTGAATACTAGGTAAGGTAGCTTTATATCTCCAAACACCGAGTTGAACATACACACATTCAAATTCTGTCAGTAATCCCCACATGTATCCATGTCCTAAACTGCCAGGCAGGGGTGATGTACATGAGTCCCTAAAACTTGCAAGTGGGCATTCTTTTCCTGCATTAATGGCCCACCATGCAACAACTTTAGCATTCCGACGCCGTTCCGGTTATGGCAGTTTGGCCAACTACCCCGACCTCTTGTGTTCCATTACAAAATGTTTTGATAACTTTGACCACCTTCTAGAAATTTCACTAAGAATATTGACGTTTTCTTATCATTCAATTGACTTCTCCATGACGCTATACTTTTACAAAGAGTTTTCATGATATTCTAAAATCCCTCCAATGTCTTTGTGGAGTTTTGCAAATCCACCACCCACAGCGTGACCTTGCATGTGTCGCTCTGCTCGAATGCCGATGACCCCACTCATGCTTCATTCTCACTCTCGGCATTGTACATGTGTACTAGAAGCACTTGACACATGTCATTGAAGTACACTTACTGCGTAATACAGATCATCCACTTGTCCTAAACTCCCAAATCATCATTTTTCCCGCACCTCATCCCTCTGAACTACCCATGTTCGGTCGAGCGTAACATCGTCGACATGTTGCGTTTTCTTGCTGCTCGTGGGTAGGATGTCAATATTCTCTGGACATCGAGTAGGGGAGTCGTATTCTTCTGGATTTTGGGTAAGGTAGTTCTATTCCTCCAAACGCCAGGTCTGACATAGATACATTCAAGTTTTGTTGGTAATCCCTACATGAATCCATGTTTTAAACTGTTAGGCGGGGGTGTTACGTCCCTGATGTACATGAGTCCCTAAAACTTGGGAGTGGGTGTTTTTGCTCTCACATTCATGGCCCACCGCGCGGCAAATTCGGTATTTTTACGCCGTTTGGCCGAGGTTATTTTTGGCCAACTTCCCCGACAACTTCAACCCCTTTCCAGAAATTTGACAGAAGTCTTGGGAACCATCTCGATGTTTCCATATCAGTAGGTCGAATTCTTGAAAATGCTTGAATTTTACATGAAAGCGCCACATTATTCTGGATGTTCTCCGAATTCTTGACATAGCTTATCGAATCCAGCTTTCACGGCACAACCTTGCACGCATCGCTTGACTCGAACACCGATTACCTGACTTATGCCTCATTCTTATCTTTGGCATTTTACATATGTTCTTGACACATTCGACACTTGTCATCAAAGTACGCTTACGACGTAATACAGATTATGCATTTGTCCCAAACTTCTGAATCTTCTTTTGTCCCGCACGTCATCCTTGTGAACCACCTACGTTTCGCTCAGCGTAACCCTTGGTATCACAACGTAACGGTGCTCTAAGGGCAACCAGCGTATTAGCTACCTGACGATAACCTCGCACAAGTCCTTAGTGCATATCCACCTTTCAAAAGATTGCAGACTTCACGACAACAATGGTAAATGGAACAAACACAACCGGTGATGAGCAGAAGTCTCCGGTGAGTACTCCTCCGATGGTGGACCAGCAACACACAAACAACGACGCTCTCCAAGTGAACCAGACAACAATAGCAATTTTTGCGACAAATGGTGGAGCACTGGGAAACCCGATGGCCAATCCGGTGATGGACCCCTCGGGCTCGGCAAAGGCTTCGACTAGGTGACCAAAACACCATAGACACGTTGAAGATGTGACCAAAGGACCATTGAAACTGTGACAAAGTGACCTTAGCGTTAAGACACAGTGAAAGTGTGACCAAAGCACCATTAAAAAGGTTATAATGTAACTAAAGCACCATAGACACATAAACGTGTGACCAAAGTACCGTTGTAACAATGATGATGTCACCTAAGAACCACAGACACAGTGAAAGTGTGACCAAAGCACCATTAAAACAGTGATAATGTGACCCAAGCACCATAGTTGCAATGCCAGTGTGACCAAAGCAGCATTGAAAGAGTTATAATGTGACCAAAACACCATAGACACGGTACAAGTATGACCAAATAACCATTGAAACAGTGATGAAATTATTTAAGAACTATTGAAACAGTGGACCCGTTGAGAGGACACCTGGTACGATGGGAGGCAACGGCCAACAAGCACGCATCATCATCGGGACTTGAGAGCCTCAACAACCATATACTACGACAACTGAGCATGGAGATGGAGGAGATTCAATTTTCTTGTGTGTGTAAAGGAGTAATCACAAAGAGAAATTGGTGACTCTCGAGTAAACACCAGATTTGACCTGCACTCCCTGAGCCGTTCGATCCTGAAAACTCAAAGGGACTAACGGTAAGGATGTTGCTGATGAGTTTTGAGGTGAACATCACCACTGTTGGTTCAACGACAACAAAAACAAAGTTAACCTCACGGCCTCAATTTTGCGTGGTACGACTTTCAGTTGGTGGTCCGATTGAAAGGCCATCCAACAGTAGCAGGAGACTGACAAAGCTAGATCATCAACTCTGATGACCACTCTCACATCGTCGATCATAGGTGTACTACCTGTGAAGCAAATAAAACCCATGTGGCAGGACTCTATCACACCACCGGAAACATGGAGCGATTTTGCGTGCACTACACTTGCTCACTTTGGGAAGTTGAACGAGAAGCTCGACGCATGGCACAGACTCCAATGTCTATGCCAACAGTCACTTGTGACAGAGTACACTTGATGTTTTTGCCAAATCATCTCCGGCGGCGACCTCGCTCCCAACAAATTGTGTTTCTACTACAACAACAGCCCCAAACAAGATATTCGGTGAGCTATCATCATTTTTTGCATGCAACACGACCTTGCACGGATGATCGCACCATCTGACCGTATCGGCAGTGCCGACTACAACGCTCAGATGCAAGAATCAAACGCCTGGCGATTCCAAGGCCACCATCCTTATCATGGCGGAGGGAAGTAGTAGTCGATGGAAGCCTCTTCTCTGATAGAAATTGACACCATTGATCTGCATGATCAACGACTCTTTTGGACTTGCGGAAAGCCAAGTCCTATTTTGCATGACTTCCGAAAGCAGCAACTATAAGCCAAAAGGGACGGAAGTCGCAGAAAAAGAGTGAGTCGGGAAACGGCAAAGGGAAGGAGTAGACGACAAGAATCCTGTCTTTTCAGAAAAACATGCACAGATCGATCATCCATCTAGGCTGCTGAGATCGACGCAGATGAGGGTTCTTAAGATCGCAAAGTTCGACGAGGGTTACGAGGAAGACCAACCAACGATACTGCCATGATTGCAACCGAGGGGCTGAAAAATTCATACAACGGTACCAGCACTATTGGGCGGAGGAGCTTCTCATAGTTTCATCAGCAAGGATTTGGTTTGGAAGCTGGGTTTGCAGACTAAACCAAGAGTGTTTTGAGGAGTACCCATCGACGGACGGCTGTAGATCCATCGAGTTTACAAACCACTCCGGCTACAAATTGGAGATCTGCACGACGTAACGACCTAGAGGACTTTCCCAATGAGTGAACACAAAATATTCCTCGGGAGAGATTTCATACAGGGCACAATCCGCAGGTTCATGTCAGCATTAATGGCAGGAAGTGATACCTTCCTTCCTCTGGACAAGTGACCCACGATGCACCATGGTTACGAGAAGCAACAGAAGTGGATGCAACAGAGAACGTTGCGGCAACCATAAAATGCTGACCAATATCTTCCGACGTGGCCAAGCAATACCTGATGCACATAGCCCCAGCATGTCTGGTCCACGTGGAAGCAGGGGAAGCATAAGACATCGCAGCCGCTGAAGCGAAATCAAAGGTCTTGACATGAGAATTTTACAGTAGTACCAAAACATTTTGCGTAGCTCATCGAGGAGTTTGAAGGGGTATTTCCCTAAAAACTAGCCCGAGAAACATCCTCGCAATGTAATATCAACCATTAGATAGACCTGAAGCCGAACAACAGACCGAATGTGAAGGGGACCTATCGGATGAGTGATCATGAGGTGACCGAACGAAAAAAACAACTGGATGAGATGCTAGGGCAAAGTTCATCAGACCCTCCACGTCACCCTATGCAACACTGTAATCTTCTGAAAAAAAAAGGAGAGATATGGATGTGCGTGGACTACCGATTGTTGAATGACATCACCATGAAGAACCTCTACCCCTTTCCGTGAGCAAATGAACTTGTTGACCAACTCTGTGGGGCAAGAATTCTTGCCAAAATTGACCTTTAAAGCAGCTATCACCAGATCCACGTATCTGATGAAGACATTGAGAAGACAGTATTCTGTACAAGATAGGGAAACTTAGAGTTCACGGTCATGGCGTATGGACTCATGAACGTCCCAGTATCATTTATGGTGATGATGAACAGCATTTTTTCCCCGAATCTCGACGACTTTGTCGCAGTGTATCTTGACGACATCTTAGTGTATGGTCGCACCCCGAAGCGGCAAAATTGACTTCTCTGAAATGTTCTGGAGGTTTTACTCGGAGAGAAAGTTTTAAGAACTCTCAAATTAAGACTTTGGTTGCCGTTCAATCAATTTTTTTGGCCATATCATCGACGACGGTCGAATCACCATGGACCCAAAAAAGGTGGAGGCAGTCATTGATTGGCCACCGCTAACAAATGTTGGGGACGTCCAGGTTTTTTGGGCTTTTGCAACAACCTCTTTCGATTCGTAAAGGACTATGCCCAGGTGTCAGGGCCTCTCTCCGATCTCACGCNAAAATTTTCAGAACTCTCAAACTACGACTTAAGTTGCCGTTCAATCAATTTTTTTGGCCATATCATCGACGACGGTCGAATCACCATGGACCCAAAAAAGGTGGAGGCAGTCATTGATTGGCCACCGCTAACAAATGTTGGGGACGTCCAGGTTTTTTGGGCTTCTGCAACAACCTCCATCGATTCGTAAAGGACTATGCCCAGGTGTCAGCGCCTCTCTCCGATCTCACGCCAAAAACCATCGAGTGGAATCAGGGGGACAGCGAACAAGAAGCGCTAAACTATTTGAGAAATTCTCTAACCTTGGCGCCAGCGTTGTGATTGGGAGATTCAACGATGGACTACATCATGGCCATTGATGCATCCAATCGAGCCATCAGAGCTGTTCTCTTCCGAGACAATGGTGGTATAGAGCAGCCGGTCGCATGAATGTCAAGAAAAACATGCAAGCCGGAACTGAACTACGTGTTGTACAAGAAGGAGATGCTCGCAATCGTGCACACATTCAAAATGTGGTGATGCTACCTGAAATGTTGCCAATGCATCATCCGCACCAAATATCACGCCTTGAAACATCTCAAAACCCAGCCAAATCCAAGCCGTCCACAAACTGAATGGATGGAGTTCTCGAGTCCAACTTCCACTCTCACATTGAGTACCATTGTCGGAAAACAAATCTGCTCGATGCTCTGATTCAGAGACCAGATTTAATGGCTGGGATGAGCACATTCCTTGTCAAACAAGACCTGTACCTTGTGAGGCTATTTGCAAAAGGTTGCGAGGAGTTCAGTAGGTACGACTAGACCAAGTTTTGGTTCTACGACCCCTACTGGCGACGGTGGTTTACTCACCATGTCGTGGTTCCAAAGGAGGAGTTGTGGCGGGTGCTCTTGGACGAATGCCACATCACCAGTATGGGTGGACACCTTGGCAAGGACAACACCCGGAGAAGATGGAGAAATGTTACTGGTGGGACAAGATGTGAACCAAAATGGTTGCCTTTTGCAGATCATGCAATACATGTCAGAGACAAAAATCTTGTCCCACGTGACCACCTGGTCTACTTCAACCCCTACCAAACCCCCTACCATGGCCCAGCATCAGCATGGACTTCGTGACGGGACTGCCCACCACTTCCAAGGGGTATGACACCGTCCTCGTTGTGGTGGACAGATTTAAAAAATGCCGCACTTCAACCCGACAACAACCACCATCGCCGTAAAAGGAACGGTGTAGCTGTTTCTAAACCTAATTTTGCAGCTACATGGAGCACCACATACCATCATAAGCAATTGAGACGGCCACTTCACTAGCCAATTCTTGGCGCAAACTGATGACATGCTACTAGAGTCGGATCTTGCTATCAACGGAGTTCCATACTCAGACCGACGGGCAAGCCGGGCAAATGAACCATATGCTCGGACAAATCTTACAAACATTATGCGAGTCCAACCATCACGCCCCAAAACATCTAAATATCCAGCCAAATGTAAGCCATCAACAAACTCAATGGATGGAGTTCCTCGAGTCCAACTTTGACTACAACATTGAGTACCGCCCTAAAAAACATTTCTGGCAGATGCTGTGAGTCAATGACCACATTTAATGGCTAAGATCAGCACATTGCTCATGGAATGAGGCCTGTATCTCACAAGGCTATTTGCAAAGGGGTACGAGGAGTTTAGAGGCTATGACAAGACGAAGTTTTGGTTCAACAACCCCTAGTGGCGATGACAATTCACTCGCGAGGTCATTGTTCCTCCAAACAAGGAGCTACGGAGGATGCTATTGGAAGAATGCCACAACATCGGTCTAGGTGGAAACTTTGGCGAGGACAAGATGCTCTAAAAGCTAGCAAAATACTACTGGTGGGACAAGATGCAGACCGATGTGGCGACCTTTTGCAATTCATGCGACACCTATCACATGTAAAAATCCCATCGCACGCAACCACCTGGTCTGTTTCAACCCCTAGTTGTTCCGACAAAACCATGAGCTGACATCGGCATGAATTTTGTGATGGGAGTGCCCGCCACTCCCAAGGGGTATGAAGGCATCCTCGTCGTGGTGGAAAGATTTTCTAAATTGACGCACTTCATCCCGACAATGTCCACCATCACTGCAGAAGGAACATTACGGTTGTTTCTAAGTCAGATCTTGTGGCTATATGAAGTGCCACGTGCCATCATCAGCGAGTGAGATGGCCGCATCACGAACCATTTTTTGTGTGGACGGATGACACGCAATGGCAGTCGGATCCAACTATCAATGGCGGTCATCCTCATACCGAGGGGAAAACCGAGCGAAATCACGAGATGCTCAAACAAATTTTTTGCACGTTATGTGAGCCACACAACACCAAATGGACAGAAAAACTGCTCATTGCCAAACTTGCATACAGCTCCACCACTTCCACCGCTACAAGTAAAATCCCTTTCAACATGGTGTGTGGCAAACTTCCCGCCACACTGGTTGGAGTCAAAGTCACATTCCTGCGGTTGACATTTACCGCCGGAACTTCGCAAGAATCTGAAAAGAAACAAGACAGACCCTCGCAAAGACGTAAGAAACCATGAAGCGGGCAGCGGACCAGCTTTATAACGATGACGTGTTCAGTGCTGGCGATCGCGTCCTCCTCAGCTTGGCAAACATCGAGCTGTGAGGACAGGAATTTACGAAGTTTAAACCCTGCTGGTTGGGACAGTTTGAAATTGAGCAAATGCAAACCCTAGTCGACCGTTTAAATTTGCCTCCCCAACAATATGGTGATCCACCCTGTCTTCCACATGAGCAAGCTCAAGCACTGTCAAGAACTCAGTCAAAACTTCCCTGGCAAAGGCGTTGCATCTCCACCACCTGTCCAATTGAATGAAGATATCCTGAGACATGGATTCCGTGGAAAATGGTGGAACATCTGGTCAATTGGCATGGCTACGACACTGCGCACAACAACTGGGAGCCATACGACAACCTTTGAGATGTAAATCATTTGATTGACGACTACTTTTACGGTCACCCTATGAAACGGCTTACGCGCTAGAAAAAGTCGCGGCTAAAAGGGAGGGAAGTGTTTCGTCCCTGACATACACCATTCCCTAAAACTCACAAGTGGGTATTTACTTCCTTACATTCATGGCCCACCGTGCGGAGACTTACAGATTTTTTGGCCGTTCGGTCGGGGGCATCTTGGCCAACTGCCCCGACCTCTGGTGCCACGTTCAAGAAGTTTCCGACAACTTCTACTGCTTTCCAAAACGGTCACCAGAAGCATCGCGAACCATATCAATGTTTTGATATTGTTTGGTTGACTTCTCGATGATGCTTGACTTTTACAAAGAAGCATCATGATATTCTCAAAGCCCCCTGACTTATTGGCAGGTCTTCTTGAATCCACAACTCACGACGCAACCTTGCACACGTCGCTCAGCTTGGACGATGATGACCCGGCTTATGCCTCATTCTCATTCTCATTCTTGGCATTGCATGTATGTGCTCAACTCACTCAACACTTGTCATCGAATTACACCTACTTCTAACACAAATAATTCGTTTGTCCCATGTACCATAACCGTCTTTTGTCCGGCACATCATCCTTGTTACGTACCAGATGTACACGAGTCCCTAATCTTTCCGAGTGGGCATTTCTGTCATTACAAAAAATAGACAGCTACAGAGCAAGGACCCAATTGTCACTCCACCGATCGAGGGTCATCCGGCTAATAGCCCTTTCCCCCAGCGATCCTTAAACATTCTAACAAGTTCAACCACTTTCGAGAATTGATGACTGAAGTGCCACGACCTTTCGGTCAACTTATGGATTCATGGAGAAACATCAAGATTGATAAAGATGCATCTCACATATTTTCTGCAGAACTTCAAAGCCCCCTAATTCCTTAGTAGAGCTTCTCAATCCGACCACTCATGGAGCGACTCCACAGGCGCAACTCGCCAACCAACTCAATGACCCCGATCATACATTATTTGTAACTTGACACTTGTATACATGTGTTTGAACATTTGGGCACCTGTCATCAAATACATTCACCATTAATTACAAATTGCATAAGTGTCCCAGATTCTCAACCATGTTTTGCCTTGTAGCTTTTACATGTTCACCATCTACATTCTGTTTGGCATAACACTTGGTATCAGCGCTGATCTGTGCTGGAGAGGTATCTGACTACTTTACCCATCCGGAGGACTACCTTGCACAAGTCGTTAGCGCATGTCGTACGTCAAAGCTTTCCAGACTTTGTGACTACAATTGTGAAGTGAGCGAGCGCATCCGATGACCAGCAGCGAGTCTTTGGCAACGAATTTGACGATGGAGGAGCAAAACTTGCCTATGCATGTGAACTCTGAAGCGGCAGTGAACGCTAACGTGTCAAGCTATGTGGCAGCTGGATCAACCACGATGGCTCTGATGACCAACTCGGTCACGGATCCGATGGCGGTAAAGCAGCCGTCCCCTCAATGTCTGCAACAGGATTGACAGGAGGCACCGGACGACATGCGCGGATCAACGAGGAACTAGCAAACCGTATCTTCGTGCTCAAGGGGATCAACAGCCATCTGTTCCAACAACTCAACATTGCGATGGAGGCTCTTTGCAAAGTAAGTGCAAGAGAGGTAGTGCTCATTGAGAGATATACCCGAATCTTGAGCAAACTCAAGATTCGTCTGGAGCAAACTCAAGACTCAAGATTCGTCCCAAACCGTTCGACCCTCCAAATTCCAAAGGACCGACGGTTGGGATGTGGCTGATGAGTCAGGAGGTGTACTGGACCCCACCACTACTTCAGTCAATGACAAAAAGAAGTAGATTGACCTCGCTGTCGCGCTTTTGCGTGGCACGACACTTATTTTGTGATTTGACTTAAAGGTCATCCAACGACAGCTGGAGATCGGCGGGGCCTCATCGATTGCCGACGGCACCCGTCTCATATCGGCAACCACATGCATTTTACCCTTGGAGCAGATCAACCCACAATGGCAAGACGCACTATTAGTGCGTTACACGAATCCTATCCGCGGAGCTTGGGGAGGATCCGGATCTGTGGGACAGATCCTTCACCAGGATCTGGATCCGGGGTTTTGGATCCTGGATCCGGATCCGTGGATTCTACTCTTGGATCCAAAAATCCTTGTCTTGGAGAACTGATTAGTGAATCTCAATGTATAGATTAAAGAAAAGGAGGGGTTAGTATCAACTCTGGTGACCTCGCACTTTTTTGTGTGCATGTAGGAGCCCTCTTCCCGCGCTACAGTCAATGGCCACCAAACTTTGCACAGAGTTGAATGCTGATGTGGCACAGACTTTTGCCACACCCGTGTAGCACAACTAAGATGTACCTGTCCGTTCATGCATTTGAAATTTAAACGAATGAACACTTGTTTGATTGTTCAAACGTCAAATAGACTTTGCGAGAGCAGACAGTATGTAAGCATCTTTCGGTGACTAGCTAGATGTCTTGCAACAAGAATGACTCCAATTGGTGCCTTTCTACTACACAATAGTGGCTCAGCACCCGACATCCACAAACCTGTGGCCCGGCACCATGAAAAAAGTATTTCCTAACCAAAGGACAAGATAGCCATTTGTCGTACGACGGACTTCAGCGGTTCATTTGACGTGGCGGCTCAACTCTGTCTCGCTCAAAACCGGGGCGCACATCTTGACCGTTTGAATTCAAACACGCGACACACATGCTACTCGGAAGACATGACCCGGATCTCTTGCAAAGTTTTCTCAGCCCCCTCCCCCCCCCCATCAAAGGATCCAAATCCAGATCCAGGGATATACACCGGATCCAAGATCCTGGATCCGGATCCGTGGATTTGGATCTGGATCCGGATTTTTGGGTA
>SZWC01004433.1:5466-34670 GCA_023375785.1 Penium margaritaceum
CCTCCCCCCCCCTCATCCTCACCTTGCCCAACCGCAAAGTCGTGCCACTATCCATTTTACCATGAGGAGAGGCCGACGGGAGGAGGCAGGCCGAAGCAGGGGGTTGCTGGAAGAGTTGCTGGGGCGGCCAGAAGCTACGATAACAGCAAGGGAAAGTAGTCAAGGGCGAACTGGCCGTGATCAAGCTTCCAAGGCCGAATATGTTTTTTTTCTCTCCACGGCCACAGAGATTTTTGAATCAACCCCGGGGTCCTGGGTGGAAAGGAGAAGGGAGGAGCCATATCTTGGTCTCCGGACCTCCGAATTCCAAGCGGTTTTTTTGGTTGAGCTCAGAAAAACATTTTCTCTTTGATTTTAGGACTTAGAGGCCGTCCTTGTGCCATTTGGCCGTGGCTATTCTATTTTCAAGGGATGCTTTCTCTCCGTTGGATTTCAAGAGTTTGGACCATATCCTACTTTGAGAATTTGAGTGCTGCATCCTTCAGTTATCTTCTCTGAGAAAAAACCAACCCCTTTCTTAAAAAAAAGGGTGAAGGAGGAATTCTCAAAAGCCACCTCGTTCCACCTCTCACGAGGTGAAGGAGGGTACGCTTTGGGAGCCTCGACCCACCGCTCAAGAAGGTGAAGGAGGGAACCTCACAAGCTACCTCGGTCCACCTCTTACGAGGTGAAATTGGGCAGGCTTTGAGAACGTCACCCACCTCTCAAGAAGGGTTTGAAGCGAGGCACACCTTGACTGCCAATGTGTCCTCCACCCATTTAAAAACAAATCACAAAGGAAGGAGGTTGGGAAGAGGGTGACCCGTAGCTAGGCCTTGCGAAAGCAATGGCGGGCCTCGGGACCGGACTTTCTGTGGTCATGGGACGTTCTCTAAACGTCAGCCCACGCCGCTCGAATGAGCAAACACCCATGGGGTCCAAGGAGTGTTGCAGGACGTTGGCACCGGTGATCCACCTCGCAAAGCCACGCCAAGAACCAGTGGCAAAAGGGGAAAGGCCTCAACCGGCGTCGCCAAGAGACAAGACGCCAAAGGATCCTAACAATGAGCAACAGAACGAAGGTGCCCATGTAGTCGAACCACAAGGCGATGGGCAACCTCGCAAGTTGGTCGTTGAGCTCAACCTGCCCACAATTCTCACCCGACTCCGGCCAACGAATGCTCGAAGGGTGCTGAAGAGGGTGAAGCCAATGTCGCCATCTCCAAGGAGGTCATCGACGGTGACGAGCACGGGGACGAGTCTCCAAATGAGCCTGCGGATGAGGTGGTCATTGAGGTCGAGCAAGACATGGATGAAGAAGCTGAGGCCCACAATGCCGCCAGCAAAGGCAGTGAGGCCGGGAAGTCTACATCGATGGAAATGGCGGAGGAGGCAGATGTGGAGCGAGTGTTTCAACGTGCTGATGGGGGCGGTCGTGCCGTTCCCCGTGTTGAGGGTGAGGGAGGCCACCAGGCAAACCCTGCAAGCGTCGTGGTAGCAGAACGTGCACATGGCAATGCTACTTGCCACCTCAACGTCGAAGGCCAACTTGACAAGCTTTGCACATGCATCTCATAAAAAGACATGGACCTTGCAATGTCCATCATGGACGCGCTAGAATACGATGTTGACATGGTGCGCTCCAGCCTTTGTGAACGGGTGTTCACAACACAATGATTCAATGAGAAGCTTAATGAAGGAAACACCAAGATGGTCTGCAAGCTAGCAGTTGCTAAGCATAAGGCAAAGCTGGAAGAGCAAGCACTTGAGACCCCTCGTGCAAAGGAAGCCGCGAACCAGCGGGTGGTATTGAACGCGACTGTGGGAGCGGAAGGCAATGCAGCCGAAGATGAGGTGAAGCAGATCTTCAAACATTGTGAGGGTGCACGCATCGAGAAAATGCGTAGAGCTACTCAAAATGTGCTTCATGCTTCGGTCGGTAGATCGGCCCCACGAGCACAAGTTGACGCACCACGGATGAGGACCGCAGCTGCATCACCTCGAGCCCAGAGGATGGGGGCGATTGGAGGCTACGTGGTGCTGGAGCCGGCAAATTGCTACGATTGGTTGGGAGACGTAAACACATTCATGAAAATTCTTGAGTGCCACCTACACCTTGCCAAGGTCGATAAGGAGGAGTGGGGCAATCAAGGGATACTCTCCCTGAAGCCTCAACCTTTTGAGAAGCTGACAGACCTTTACGAGGAGAAGCAGCTACTATCTGACCCAAGTTGGGAGGAGTACTACGCACTCATGCACGAGCTCTTCTCCAAACCTGCCGACTCTCAGAAGGCGAAAGAGTTGGAAGCTTACATGCAAGGAGGCATGTCTTTGGAGAAGTATGCGGATACTTTTCTCAAGATAGCAAAGAAGGTGGATGAGCGTCACCTGAATGAACAAGCCAAGATCGACCTTTTTCTGACTGGCTTGGCCAGCCCGCAAATTTGGGTTTTTTGCCTCCAGGATGACGGAAAGGAGTGGGAGAGTCTACACGCTCTCGTGACACGCGTTTGCAAGGTCTACAAGATGAACTCTGGCCTTTGGGATTGCGATGTGCATGAGACCCGTACTTCACGTGAGACACTAGTTCCAATAGGCGGTGCCGCAAAGCGCTCTATAGACGCCGCATTGGAGCCGTTGAAGAAGTTCCGCCGTCATGATGGAGAGAACACAACCCGCAGGGCTGTCATCTGCAGGATCTGCAACAAGGCTGGACACATGGCATGTGATTTTCTTCATCGCGAACAGCAGTCACAGCAGCAGCAGGGACAACAGCATGGCCTGCAGCACCACGGGCCTGGTTGGCGCCATAGCGGTGGCCAGCATCGCCCGAATGGCGGAGGTCACAACCGCTTCCGTGGTGGTGGCTAGCAGCAAGGTCGACAGCGCCAAGGCCATGGCAATGCCCTTGTAGGCTAGGGGCACCCTGAGGTGGGCCAACGCCAGGGCCAGGCCATTACAGCTATGCAACGTCCTGGTGCACACGGTGGCCAGCGTGGACACGGACGCCCTCGTGGGGAGGATCAGGATTTTGAGGGAGGAGGTGCCGGACGCGCTCGCCGTCCCGATCATGGCCATGAGCAAGATTTTCAGGATCCATAGTAGCCATGAGTGGACTGCAATCTGGGGTTGTCGTGAGTCATGGAGAGGACGAGGGTAGAAAATTCATGTTTTGTGATGATGATCTAAAAAACTTTGAGTTTCTTTTAGTGCGATGTTTCTCAACAATCCATGCACCATTCATGAACCCTGAATCCCTCTTCCGTGATCGCTCATGTCCACATGTCTATGAAACCAAGGAAAACCTGGAAAACTGTACATGTCTTGTTGTCGCTACAAAGAAAACTTGGCTCTCTGTCCTAGAAGCTGCACATAAGGCTCACAAGAGAAATTCTCTAACATCCATCACAGTGGCTATACTTGTCGGTCCAGCGATTAACATGTCTTCCTTCAAAGGATGGAAGCTTTTGGCCTCGTTCACAAAAGGACACCACATGTGGGAACAGATGGATGGTATGATGGAGCTGCAAAGAAGCACTCATGCCTATCGCATTTACCACTTGGAGGGCAATCCCCCATCGAGTCTTTTCCTATGCAAGTCTGAGGTAAGCATGACCATGCAGTTTGATGGAAAGCTAGCAGGTGCTCTAGCAGTATCCAAGCTGATACCGGAGTAGATGACTCCTTCATGAGTGGAGCATTTGTGCGTACGTGGCAGTTGAAGTACACTCCTCGTACAGGCACGGTGGTTGTCGGTGATGATAGGGAGGTACCGGTGATCAGTGAGTGTATAGCATGACTCACGTTGCCCGGCTTCACAACCATTGTTCGCCTAACGGTGTTGGACCTCATGGACCCCTTCGATGTTGCGCTAGGGGATCCATGGCTGGTAAGCCACAGAGCGCTTATGTGCTTCACCTGGAAGACGTTACGAGTCTGTAGTGGATGACAGACTATCACTTTGTCTCCAATCCCCCAGATTCAGTGTCCTGAAGCCCTACCCCAAGCCAGCCTCACGGCACTCCAGGTGAAACAACGGCTGAGGCAGGGCTGTCGGTGTTTCCTTGCGACCCTAAAGAAACTCGATGATGAGGTGGAGAGTGACGTATCCTCAGGGGTTGCCAAAATCCTCTCCGAGTTCTCGAACGTGTTTGAACCTCCATCGGATGGGTTGCCACCGAGGCATGCGGTTGGTCACACCATTCCATAGGAACAAGGGGATGTGCCTCCATTTCGATTGGTGAACCATTTAAGTCCGACAGAACAACAAGAATCCAAAACAAAAAATGAAGGAATACCTTTAAAAAATGGATTGAACCAAGTTCGTCTTCATTCGGGGCCCCCATCCTCTTTGTGAACAAAAAAGATGGAGGTTTGAGGATGTGCATAGACTACCGGGCGTTAAACAAACTCACTATGAAAAACCGATACCCGCTCCCCCGCATTGAGGACCTATTTGACCAGCTTCAAGGAGCGAAATGTCTTCACGTCTCTCGATCTATCACAGGGCTACCTACAAATCCGGATCACGGAGGAGGATGTACCCAAAACGACATTCAGAACTCATCTTGGACACTATTATTTTTGGGTCCTTTTCTTCGGACTGACGAATGCGTGTGCAACATTTCAAGCAGTGATGAACAACTTCTTCCGGGAACACCTCGGCAAGTCGGTGCTAGTGTATCTTGACAACATCCTCATCTTCTCCAAGAACCACGACAAACACGAGCGACACCTCAGAATGGTACTTGAGATCCTTTGCAAGAACCTTACATTTGCCAAGAGAAGCAAGTGCAAGCTTACGTAGCCAGAGTTCGAGTACCTTGGCCATGTCCTTAGTGACGAGGGGATCCAGGTAGACCCTCGCAAGGTGCAGGTTGTGAAAGAATGGCCTCAACCCAAGAACGTCTCTCAGCTCCGTTCTTTTCTTGGACTCACAAATCACTTCCGGCGGTTTATGAGAGGCTACTCCACGTTGGTGAGCCCTCTCACCGCCCTGACCCAGAAGGCGAGCACATGGGTTTGGTCAGCAAAATGCACCGAGGCTTTTGAGGCGGTGAAGGCGATGCTGATCTCAACACCGGTGTTTGTACTCTCGGATCCAAAGAAGCCGTAGGAGGTATGCTGTGATGCATTGCTTACAGGGTTGGGAGCCGTGCTCATGCAAGACGGCCACCCTGTTGCCTACGAGAGCCGCAAACACTTAGATGCAGAGACAAGGTACAATACTGGGGATTAGGAAATGTTGGCAGTCGTGCATGCTTTCAAAGCATGGCGCTGCTATCTTGAAGGTGCCGAGGGACAAATCACGGTGGTTAGAGACCACAATCCTCTCATGTACTTCCAGACGCAACCAAACCTTTCATGACAACAGGCGTAGTGGAGTGAATACTTGAGTCGCATCTCATTTACCTGGCAATACAAACTAGGGCGAGCTAACATGGCAGACCCATTGAGTCAAAGCCCAACACACATGAGCCTCATGCTGAGCAATAATGAGATCACAAACCGCCACTTTGCCACCATTGCAGCAGAGACATAACTACACACAAACCCATTCCGCCCACCCTCACGGCCATTGGTCAGTGTGAATCCTTTCAAGAATCGCATTCAGATGGGCTATACTATGGACCACTGGTTCGCTGAGCCGAAGAACATTGAACGACATGGCCTCGTGGAGGCTGCCTGATTGTACTAGCATGGCGAGCAGGTGGTGGTCCCCGATGTAAAAAACTTACCACAATAGATCATGTTCGAGTTCCATAATCCTCCTTCCTAAGGTCACATCGGATAAAAAAAGACTGGATATGCTCTGGCTCAGCATTATTGGTACCCAAGGTGGAGTAGTAACATAAAAAAGTACTGCATGGTGTGTGATCTGTGTCTTCATAACAAGACTTCGAACAAGGCACCTACAGGGTTCCTCCAGCCTCTACAGCTTCGTGACAACCCATGGGAGTCGGTGGCCATGGATTTGATCATGGGATTGCCGGAGACCAAGAAAGGCCACCCTGCCATCTCGGTCATTGTGGACAGGGCAACAGGAATCGCCCACTTCATGCCCATACTAGCTCGCGTCACAGCGGAAGAGACTACAAGGATTTTCGATGACGGTGTCATCAAGTACCAAGGCTTACCCATCCGCGTCATCTCCGACCGTGATCCACGCTTCGCCAGACGGTTTTGGCTTGCATTGCAAGAACGATTTGGAACGCGAAGAATCATGTCCTCAGCATTTCATCCCCAAACGGATGGGAAAACAGAGTGCATGAACTGCACACTCAAGCGGATGCTCCATATGCACATTGACCCGACAATGGAGGACTGGGATGACTATTTTGCCCCAGCCGAGTTTACCGTGAACAATGCGGTCAACAAATTGACTGGTTTTACCCCATTCTTCCTCACCCACGGTCGGCATCCGGTGGTACCCGCTTCAATGGCGAAGTGCGAGGGCGGCGGTGATCAGGTGCCCTCCGCTGAGGCCTTTGTTGAGCGCATGGACACCCTCGGGCGGGATGCCAAGACCCATTTATATGTGGCTTGACAACGCCGGAAGGTCTATGCTAACCAAAGACGTCGTGACGTTCTCAATCGGAGATCGGGTGCTTTTAAGCACTCAAGATTTGCGGCTTGAAACGCCGGGCGCACAAAAGATGTTGCCGAAATAGTTGGGACCCTTCATGGTTACACAGAAGCTGGGAAGTGTGGCCTATTGGTTGGCCCTCCCACCAGCCATGCGCATCCATGATATCTTTCACGTGAGTCTCCTTGCACCCTACACAACAAAGGGGTCTGTTCAGCCACCACCTCTTGTTGTCCTCACCGCGAAAGGCCAATGTGAGGTGCACCGCATCCTCCGACACCCATAAGCACAATTTACACGCACGAGTGGTTAAGGAGTACCTCATCCACTGGGCCAGTTGTGGACCTGACCACAACACTTGGGAGCCAGAGTCGCGAGTGCTAACTGCGGTAATTACAGAGCACTAGGAGGAACTGGCTACCCGTCAGAACAAGCGTGCCCTCGGGGGTACCACCCCTACACGAGTCCCCTTGAGAGGATAACGGCACTGGCCCTCGGGCTGATTTCCGACTTATTCCTGAAAGTCTGTCACGGGGACGCCTGGGTACCTGTCGCGGGGTCGCTTCATGTAAAGGGGAGGAAACGTGGCCACTGTTCTGTCTTTGAAAGCTGAACAATCTCTGAACTATGAGATGTGTTGGATCATAATGTTATCCTCTCCATAAACTGGCACTTTTATCACCAAAGATGGATGGTCATATGCAAACGACTTCTTCACAAAAGATGAAACCGAATAGAGGAAAATTCGGAGCCAAAGGGGGAGGAATGTAACACGACAAACTTTTGGAACAGAACCTAAATCTTAGATTCAAGAAAAATTGTCACAATCATTACCTGATTGAGACAGTCCATGGACACTGTTCCACGACCGACACAATGAGGTCGTGTCAAGCTTGACGCAAAATGCGTAAAATGCGCAGACAATGGAAATTGAATCCAATCAAGCATCTCGACGGAAATTACAGACACAAAGTTTCCACCATTGTTTCTAAAGGAATACATAAATAATCATGAATAATTACATAAAAAAACGTAACTTTGAAAGGCGAGGCGAGCCATGACGACTCGGGCAAGGAAAGACCACTCTGACGAGGAGGACCCTCATTCAGTTTTACAATGCAAACGTTTCCAAGCTCGCCAAGATCTTTTCAACGCTAAGTCCCAACTTCCGCGTTACACTTGAACCCTACTTTCATAGACCATATCAATAGGGGGATTCATATTCTGACGACTGAGCTAAAGATGAAATCATACTCATGCAGAAACTATCATTAAACAGCCTCATTGCTAAAGATGAACCAGCGCTATCATACGTGATCCTCGACAATGTCTGAACTGAGTCTAACCCTCGCATATCTAGATCACGCGATAGAATGCCAGGTGGTTGTCGCCAATTGTAGTCCATATGCAAACGGCGCTAGCTGGCGGATGTTTCGAGGACGGGCCACATGCTGTCAACGTCGCTCGCTCAACGCTGACGTGCCTCCCCTCGTCACTATTCAGGCCCCAGGTGCATGGTAGGATTAATGTTTTTTGTATCCCCTCCAAACGTGTTGTTACCGTTTGCATGGTTTACGACGGTTGTCCTCATGGCAAGTTGGTCGATCGGCATGCGATGTCGACGTTTTGTCTCGTCGTCCATAGTGGTCGTGACCGTTGAGCCATTGTTAATGTGTAGTCATCATGTCCTTCCAATGTCGCCAATTTGTTGCAACGGGCCTCTATCTCCGGGATGGCTCTCCTCCTCACGCTAACAACGGGTGGGTATGCCAAGTGCAGATGGTGGGTAGGATGCATACTACGACCTATGCCATGCATTGTTATACCCAATTTTGGCCAAGATTGCCGCCATTTCTTACGCAACTGGAGACAACTACCCGGACGACAAGGACGACAATCCTCCAGAGGTCCTTGTGTCCCGCTACCACCCTGAGTCCTCGTTTTTCTTCACCGATTGGGAGGAGCACGAGTACAAGTGTCACGTCAATGTTGTGGAGTGCATGACTCCGCGCTCTCTTGAGCAAGTTGAAAAGTGCACGATGCGGATTGGAGGAAGTCAACGTGTCCGTCCGTTTCGTGGTTACCGTGCATGTGAATTGAACCCACTATGTCTCAACCAATGGGGTTGGACCTCCTGCTATGTCAAAGCACGCTGCCCGCGCGCCACCAACCACTCTAAATTCTTGTCATCTTTTTCAACCCATCTGTCTGACCTTTTACTACATGTCTTTATGGCAGGGTCGTCTGATGAAGAGACTCCACCGCCCCGGTCGGAGAATAACGGCAAACATGTACAAGCCGTTCCTCTTGCTTGTGCACACAAGCGCAAAGCTAGATGCACGAATTTCCCGGGTGGCCGAGGTTTTTGCAACATGGAGTCCTGTCGTGAAGCTGTCCAAGATTATACTGTGGACCACAACATGTCGCTCTCCTGGGTTCGTAGTGAGCCAATCTGACTGGAGGTTCGCTGTGGTCTGTGGAGGACCGTGGGCTGTGCATGGCTGTTGAAGGCGCTCTGCCAGCGTAAGCACGACAACATCGCCGTGATCGAGTATGTTGATGACCACAAGTGCAGCCCCACCACCAACAAGGGCGATCAGGCGCGTCGTGCTGCATGGATGCTATGCCACATGGAGCAGAAGATCAAGAAGAAGCCCTTGACCAACATAAAGACACTGCAGCAGATTGTCGAGGCACGCACGGGCGAGAAGGTGCACTACCCACTGGTCTACCGAGCAAAGAAGGCGGCCCAGGAGAAGATGATGGGGGAGAAGAAGTTATCCTGGTCTCTCTTCCCAGCCTACGTTGCAGAGGTTAGTGCATTCACTTTCTTGTTCTTATTCCCACCGTTCTCTACTATGGCCATAGACCCTTGTGTAAAGATGGCTACACATACGATGTATGCCTTGTAGTTGAAGCAAATGGACCCCAAGACTGTCGCGTGCACAGAACAAGACAAGAACGCCCTGTTCCGCCGGGCCTTCATCGCACCTGAGGCCTATGGGGAGGGATGGAACCATGTCCGATGCCTGATCATCGTGGACGCCACTTTTCTTTAAAACGGCTTCAAACACGTTCTCCTTACTTCCTATAAGTACTGGGACGCCAACAACCACTCGGTTCCTATAGCATGGACGCTGTTCAGCCAGGAAGACAAGGACAATTGGACGTGGTTCGTGCAGCAGCTGCCGCAAGCATACCCCACGGCACGGGAGCGTGGCACAACCATCATCTGCGATTGTGATGGTGGGCTACTTACTCTTATGGCCTGCGAGATGCATGGTGCAACACACACTTGCTGTGTGCAGCACATCCACGAGAACCTGAAGTCCAAAGCAGGTCGGGTGGACGTGGACCTCTTCTGGACCCTCGCGCTTGCCTTCTTTGCCTGGTAGTTTAAGCACACTCAGGATGAACTGTCAAGGGCATCCAAGCAGGGCCTGGAGTACATCTTTGGTGGTGGTGGAGAACCGGGCATCCCGCTGAATAGGTGGAGTAGGGTGTACATCCCCATGACATGTGGTGGACACACGACCAGCAACGTGGCAAAGTCTTTGAACGCTCACATCATGCACCTTCGGCAGCAGTATCCCTTCCACTGCTTTGCCCAAATTTACGTGTGGGTTCAGAAGTTGTTTGCAAAGCGGCAAAAGGTGATGCATGAATGCCAAACCACGCTTGCCCCCTTTTCCGGTGCAAAGTTGAAAAACTACACACACCACGTGCAAGATTATGACATCATCCCAGCGGGACCTCTCTCTGGGACCGTCTCGAGCCCAAAGTGCCTGTCTGCCTGCTTGTTTCTGTTTTGTGTGCAGGTGAGACAGATCCATGTCCTACTCAAGACTGTCGTCAAGTGGCAACCAAGTATCAAAATGCACCGGAAGAGGGTCACATCACATGTGGCCCATTACACAAGTGGTGCGATTGAGGCTGGAGATGCCATATGTTGCAAGATGGCCAATCTCAACTTAGGGAACACAGGGAGTGAAGAGGCCAGATTTTTAGGTGGCCAGCCCATGAACTGGCATATGTGTGTCCCCCTTTGGGGAAGAGTTTCATGATGCATGTCAGGAGTTCAGTGAAGGGGCTGAGTGTCCTGTATGTGAGGTCATATGTTTTCTGCACGGCCTACCCGTGTAGATTCAAAAGTGGATCAGTACATGTGACCTAGCACCTCTTTTTTATTGGGCATGATATTTTCAAAGTTGGATTTGACGTCATGTATTCCTCTTCCCTACCTTGTGCTTGTTACTTCATTTATGTGAACGTGAGCGAATGGACATAAGTAATAAAAAAAGTTGAGTTTCTTTTTCTGTATTGCACCCAGAATCTGCCACGAAGCAGTGGATTACATTGGCATGTAAGATGAAGACATGTGTTTATTCAGTATACAGACATGAGTTTCAAAGGAAGTCAATGTGAGGATGATAAATGTGGCACAAAAAATCTGAAAAAGTGAGCAGAATTGCATAAACTCAGCGGCCGCACGTTGTTCATTTCAAACTTTGTGTGTGTGTGTCCACACTACAGTTTTTGCCATTCCAGGTGCTAACATCTTGGTGGTGAGTATAGAGAAGGACACACATGGCACATGGACAAGTTTATGTAGGTTGTAGTGGACATATTGAACATGATTTGAGGAAATAACACCACACATACCTGCTGTTTTTACCATCATCTCAATGTACATAAAGGACAAATCATACATCATTTCAGGAAAAATGTGTACACATAGCCATGGGTAGTGAACAAGGATTGGGAATTTGTGGACACATCATGAATGAATTCCTGGATGAATATTACACATGCCCACTTCATGCAACAATAAGGGCTGGGAGACACTTAGTACAGCAAGGGCTCCCACGGATGAGGAGTGTTTGGTGAACGCGGAGTGGGCATACGCCTGCCCAGGATCCAAACCATGGTCTCCGGTTCAGGAGATGTGGATGTCCATGATGGCATCCCATTCTGCGTTATCCAATCCTCGAAGTCTGCCTTAATGGTGGCCCATGCAGCTGCGGCTTCCTGCGGATGCAACATGGCTACTCTCTGCAATGCTCCCTCTTCACCCCTCTCACCGAATTGATCCCATCAGCGCGACTCGTTCGGAACCCCAGTCCTCTCATCGCCGGTACCCATGTTTGTGCATTGGATAAGCTATGGCGAGGCAGTACTCGTCAACGTCCATGTTTGATGTGTCGCACGGGCCCGACTTGAGGAAACGATGGCAGTGCATTTCTTTATGTTTGACTGGTGAACTACATAAAAGAGAACGGTTTGAGATGGTTTTCCATCGCGTCTATGTGACAGTCTGAGGCGAGGCACACCAGGTGCAGCAATCGATGTGGAGTGGACGACAGTGTTGCCCTCACACTCCTTGAAGATGGTTTGTGTGCAAACGTGTGCGGACTGTAGGTTCGCGTTCTGTCGCTTGTTCGACTTAGGACATTTGGGTTCAACAATGGTTTCCGCTTTATAGGTCGTGGACTTTGCGTGCACACAATACTTGCACGGGGTGGATGGCGTTCTCTTCAGGCAAATGAGGGTTGCTCGATCATTGGACACTAAATAGAGTCACGTATGCACTGGACCAATGGATGACCACAACCACAATGTTGCCAAGTCATAGTAGAAGCTCGTCAATGTGTGCTCTACTGGCAATGTCATTTGTTGTCATGTTGTCCTTGCACCGCGAGCCTACAATGGGATCCTGTTTCAATGCTGTCGTGTTACTTTGGCCGGTGTGGAAAGTGGGTATGCGGAGTACTGTACTGTTCTCCATACTAATTTTTGCATGGTGGAAATCAGGAGTATTAGTTTTTAACAGTTGCCATTAAAAGTATTTTATGCTTTTGGTGGACGTTCTAATCATTTTTCTGCCAATGTGGCCACCGCATTTTTTTTCTGCGTATATTTGGTATCCCATAACCTAGTTGCAAGGATAGTGGGTATGCGGCAAAAATACCCCAAGTCCAATCAACTGGTGAGAAAATAGCCAAACCCGACTATAAGCTCCAAAACAACAGAAGAGGATAACCTGAAAGACGTAAATGCTCCTCAGTTGTCTGAATGACAAACCGAAAGAAGCAACAGGTGCAGAATCAAAAACTCTATGTAACTAGATCATCAACGAGCAAAGATAGCACCACTGAGAAAATGGATCCTAAAGGTGGTCACCAAGAAAACTGTAGAGAGTACATAAGGGCACAGCGACTGGTGCTGATGCTGCCAACGTAGCCGTCAGGTGTCCCGGCAAACCAAGGAGCCGTGGCGACAAGTCCAGAGGTCACCGTGACTCACACACCAACACTCCCCCATGACCCGCAGACGCCAGTCATCACAGGCAAGCAAGGGACACAAGACGACGGCAACATTATTGCACGGCAAGTTGTAGAAGACATGACCACACAAGAACTGCTGACAGAAAGAGAGGAAGTAACAAGAACGGGGTACAAATCAGGTAGGAGTAGGAGCAAACGCAAGCAGTCGAACATTGCGTACCGCAAACTTGAACTTTGCCGCTACACAACGCTTAGGTAAAGAAGCCGACACGCTGCTGCTGTGTGTCGATACCCACAACAAAGACATCGCCACGTGCAATGTGCTCGCATACAAAATGATACTCAATGTTGATGTGCTTTGTGCACGTATGACATATGCCATTATGCTCTTCTATGCAGCGCATGCTCTCATTGTCGTAGCAGATGGTGATGCAGCAAATGGGCTGGCGCAACTACTACATGAGACGCCACAATCAGATTCTCTCACAGACCACAGCCCCCAATATGAAATACTCAGCCTTAGTCGAGCTCCACGCTTTGCAACCCTGCTTGCCACTCTTCTATGAGACAGACGTACCCCCGACAAGGAAGATGAGGCCGGACCGGCTGCTTGCATCACAATCATGGGCCCAATCACTGCTAGTATATCCGTCAACAATAACAGATGGCTGTGCGCGAGAGGACATGTCCAAGCATGGGGTAGACAGGACATACCACACCACGTGTAGAGCAGCTCCAGATGGAGCTGACGCGGATGCTGTGAGAACTGTGACAATGATTTCACAGAAAAAGCACCACCTGTTCGAGTGCGGCTGCTGCTGTTGTTGCTCCTACTGATGCTACTGCTGCTGCTGTTGCAGCTGCTGCCGCTGGTGCTGCAGAGGTTGCCTAAGCCGCCACCAATGTTACTGAAGGTCGCCACTAAGAAGGCAGCCATGACAAGGGAAAATGCCGATTTTTTTGGGCAGCATTCTACCTCTGGCTTTGCTGGATGACTATGTGACGTGAGCCCTCAGCTCTGGGCCTCCACGTTGCCAGGAATGTATGCCCCACCCAGCCCAGCCCAGATGCCTCTGGTACCATTGCTGCGTGCTGTATGGTGGGAGAAAAGGCCGTGTCTCTCTACTGCTCTGATACCATGAGGGAATGAGAGAACCCTCCAAGCAACATTCTGTGTGAGAGATCACACTATGGTGAACACAATGCGACAGATGTCGCTTGAATTGGTGGAGTGACGGCAAAGATATGCATAGATGCGTTGAAGTTGGAGTTGCAACAAACAAGCAAGTGGGTAGATGTAGTCTCACCCAAGTGCGGGCAACTAGGTACACAAGTCCAATCAATCAGTGAGAAACTAGCCTAACCCTGCTGTAATCTCCAAAACAACAAGAGAGGAGAACCTGACACACGTATAGGCTCCTTGGTTGTCCGAATGACAAACTGAAAGAAGCGTCAGGTACAAAATAAAAAAACTCCATGTAATTTTATCATCAATGAGCAAAGATAGCACCTCTGAGAAAACATACCCCAGAAGGTGGTGACCGAGAAAACTCTGGAGAGCACATGAGGGCACTCCGATTGGTGCTGACACTATCAACGTAGCCGTCGGGTGCCCCGGCAAACCTGCGAGCCGTGGCGACAAGTCCAGAGGTCACCGTGACTCACACACCAACACTTGGAGCCGAGCTGTTCCTTGTTCAACCGCGTCACTATGGTGTTCGTTACATTGTAAATTCAAGTACCTCTTGCACTCCTTGTGAAGCATTTCAGCCCACAATTTTTGCATCAAACCGCTCTTGCCTGCACGACCATCGCTAGGAAGATCACCAGGTTCTTCCAACCCGTTGATCCCGAGGACTAGGAGGCCCAGCTTCAACGCTGTTGTAATGTGAGCTGTCCCTGTCTACCTTGTACAGCTCACGCTGACCTCTTGGTTGTTTGGTGATGTGATTCGTCCCCGTCTTTCGTACAGCTTAATATGTCCACTTGGCTGTGTACGTGCTCATGCAGATCCATGATATGGACCCAGCTGATGTCGGAGCACCGACGGGTGGTCGCTCAACCCACTAGCAGCCGCAAGACAACTGCCACGGCGTCCCGGATGCTTGCTGGGGTGCTCAATAAGTTTTCTACAGCCGCTAGGGCTTTGTCGATGGACTGGCTCTTGAGCCTGATTTGCATGTTTTACATTGTGTCCACTAATCAAGGCTGTACCTGTGTGTGTAAAATTCGTAGCGTCCGTCTCGAGATTTTGCATTTGTAAGCTTAGACGTTATTGCACTTGGATGCCTATGCATGGATTTATGACCAAAATAGTGGGTTCAGACAGGTTTTAGGACAAATTGACACTGCGGCATGCGTCACCCAATGTGTGCGACGAATGGTATTTATACTGTGTGCTTGTAATTCTTCATTCCTCTCTGCACGGCTAAGCTATTGGAGCTTATGAGACTTTGCGAGTCTCCCTAGCCTAACCCTTGATGTTTCTTGCACTTGCTTACTTGCTTGTGGTTTAGCTAACTGGACAGTGTCGCCACGTCAACAACAGGAAGACTAGGAAGCTTCCTAGCACTTTCTCATAGTATCAGAGCAGGGAGGCATCCCTCGCTGAGCTGCACAACAGAGACGCAATAGTGGGAGTAGCTGTGAGAGTGATTGCTACAGCCACCGTCCAGGGAGGACTCACCAACCGACGGTGACCCGCCGTCGTAGATTGCAGCAGTTTAGACACCTTTCCGTCACCAACCCATGGTCACCATGTCTAGTTCCATGAATGGAGCAGAGGGTCGTCCAAATTTTTCCAGCAGTAGTTGAGGCATGTGATGTCCTTGTGTGGTACGTGAAGCTTCTCGGAAGTTTCAGTCAGGTCGCACCTACCACCACCACGGATGTATGAGAGCGTGGCGAATCCAAATGTCTACCATTTCAAAAGTGAAAGGGCTCCTTGGAAAGCTTTGGTCATAAGCTGTCTAACGCATTCATTAGCGGTTTGTTTCATCCCTTGTAGACTACAAAAACAGATAAAAAAACACAGCCTCAGATCTATAATTGTTCTGGATTTCGGGCAGTGACAAAAAAGATGACATTTTCATCCATTCTAAAGGTTTTTTCCATGAGACCACCACGATTGTGTTCATTATCATCAGCCGCATCTTCGCTCCAAGTTTTTCTTGATTTGGACAACATTCATGCTAATGTCATCATTGCGGGTGATCACATTATCACTGACTTAGCCAAAATTTTGACCTGGACTTCAAGTTTTCTAGGTATCTCAAACCATCAAGAAACACAGTCAGATCATCAATCCGACCAAGTTTGCGTTTCGCTCTACTTAGCCGTCCACATGGCACGTGGCGATGACAAGCAGAAGGCGCCTACTACTCCTTTTGGCTCAAGCTCTGTGACTGAGACATCTAGTCCTTGTTCACAGGCCATCGGTTCCCTGTTTCAGGCGTTGAAGGACATCCGGCAGGAGTAGGTGGCGTAGGCTACCATCTAGGAGATTCTGAGTATACTACGGAGGATGCAACAGCCTCCCATGGCTGCAGCCAGAACACCACATCAAGACGTGCAGTAGCAGGGCATACAGCAGTAGGGCATGCAGTAGTAGATGACGGCTGGAGACGACACCAGCAGTGACAGCTGCAATGGTCAACAGCAGTAGTTATGAGGCTGTGGAGAGTCTGGTCGCCAGGCTTCTGGCCTCCGGCGACAAGAGGCTGTCAAGAGGATGAGATCTTTTCAGTTGGGTCAGCGGACCACTCCCATGCAGCATTCCAGGTTGCTTGCTCCTTCATTATTGACGTGCCACTCTCCCAACGTTTCCTTCAANNNNATGGTCAACAGCAGTAGTTATGAGGCTGTGGAGAGTCTGGTCGCCAGGCTTCTGGCCTCCGGCGACAAGAGGCTGTCAAGAGGATGAGATCTTTTCAGTTGGGTCAGCGGACCACTCCCATGCAGCATTCCAGGTTGCTTGCTCCTTCATTCTTGACGTGCCACTCTCCCAACGTTTCCTTCAATGTACTTCCAACTACCCCATGCACTCGATTGTACCTCTAAGGTTATCCTACCCACAGAGCGGCGGCTGAAGGACTTCGAGATCCCACCACCCCGCTGCGATAGTGATGTTGGGCTCGACCCCCGGGAGACCCTCTTCTAGGTTTGGGCTGATGCAGAGGGAATTTGGCCATGTTACTTGAGCGAGTATCAGACAGCCGATCCTTGCCACACGCAGGTTGCGGGGAGAGCCATGCACAGTTTGCTCTGTGCCATGACCCAGGACTTCGTTGTCACCTTCCGCCCATTTTTGGGGCCCCTGGTATAGGCACTGGAGCAAACCCCCGCCGTAGCTGGGAGTTAGTCTTGACCATGCTGGAAGCTGATACCCATGCAGTATTGACAGCGTGTCTCCAGGAGTTAAGCTCCCTTCGGCAGGGTCCCTCTAAGTCGGCGGTAGCCTACTGGCGGCGAGCCATGTGGATCTACACTTACCTTGGGACCGTCAGCGCCTCCCAGGCGAGGGCCCTACACACCAACATGGTCGGAGCCTGCATGGAGTTTTTCAGCATGTTTGCCTATTTTGAACAGGTGATTCTTGCCAGGATGTTGGACACCTTGGAGCTACTCCCTTGGGCCCATCAGTGGTCGACTGCAAGTGAGACTACCCAAGCCCATCAAGCAAGTCCCCTGGTTTTTGCGATGACCACCTTCACGATGATCCCTCCCCTCCGTAGCTCCTCTCCCTTGTCCTCCTCTCCGCCGTCCATATCCCAAGGTTTTGCTGCTGCTATGTGGTCACAGGGGAAGACGGGCAAACAAAACATTGGTAAGGGGCAGCAGTAGCAGCAGCAGTTGTAGCGCCAGGGTCCACATCAGTTTGGTGGTGGAAATTGACGGTCATTCCACTGCGATAACAGTGGTAACCCACATCGCTACACGGAGTGCACACAACTCCTTGAATGGAAGCGGATCATGTGAGGCCTTCAAGCCACACATACCCAGTGGACAGGTGCCTCCAATGCAACCTAGACTGGCCGCGCGGCCACAACGGCAGCTGACCCTCCACCTGTCTCCAATGACGTTAATGCCATAGACCCTGGGATCGCACAATGGCGGAGCTTCGCCAGCTGCTCGCAGTACCTACTCAGGAAGGTGTGAGTGTGTTGTCACAACCAGGTGGTCCACATAATGGTTGTCCTATGATGCTTGTTGACCATGATGATGTTTGTGGGGAAGCTGAGTCAAATTGTGATGACGATGAACCTAACAGTACTGATTGGCTTGACGAGTCAAAGATTTTTGCTGTTCTTTATCTTTTCGAGTCATGTGCTAAGAATCCAGCAAAGGTAGAGTGCTCTGTGGCCTAATGCTCTATGTCAAAGACAGGATCTGAGGTGAGTGTCACTTGGATCATTGAATCTGGAGCCACCCACCTCATGACCTGTTAACGTAGTGACTTTGTGATGCTCGGTCCCGTTGTGTTAGTTCGGTCCGTTCACACAGGGTCTGGTCAGGGTTGTGTACTTCGATGGTCCGGTTGGCCCCTTGTATACTGCCGTTGTGCTTTTTGTCCCTGATATTGGGTTCAGCCTTCTCTTTGTTTGTGCTTGCACCAGGATGGATCTCCCTGTTGAGCACTTTGCTGACTCTGCCACTGTGAACTTCAATACTTTCCATCTTGACACTCATTCCAAGGAATCTTTACAAGTGTCCATTGTACTCCTTTGAATTGCAACTCTAAACCATAATGTTGTCAAAATGGAAAGTATTGAAGTTCTTGAGATACGACTGAAAGATGTTATTCATCACTGCCGTGAATGTTACAGGTTGTATGGTAGTCCAAATGGTATGTCAACATGAAGTGTTTATAGGAAGGGAATAAGGCAATGTTTTTTATTTCCCTTATTTGGTTTGTGGATTTTGTGATAACCGTTGTGTAGGTTGGTTCTTGGTGGAGATTCGTGCTCCTTGAAGTCGGTCTAGATGACCATCATCTCACAAACAAAGGCAACGATTTTTCATGGTAATGTATTTCACCCCTCATCGTTGCGTCTTTTCATTCTTCTTTTCGAATAATTGTACCAAGCTGTGTATGGTGACATCGTCTTGAGATTGTTTGTACGGGTCTTTGTTAATTTGCACTTGTTGACTCATGCTTCCAGCCTTTGTTCTATGCTTTTCGGCGCTAGACCTTTGTGAAGTCAGATTGATATTCATGAAACCCCTCGATTTCTTAGTGGAGTTTCTCAAAGCAGCCACTCATGACATGGCGTTGCATGCATCACATGACACAATTGTCCAAGACCCCAAAAATGTACATTCTCATTTTTTTTTCTATTGTTGTTTTGCTCGACATGTCTGACACGTGTCATCAGAATACACTCACTGCTAACTACAAATCATCCAGCTATCCCATTCTCTAAAATCATCTCCTGCTACATACATCATCCTTGGGAACCATCCACATTCCACTTGATGGAATGTTCTGTATTAGAGCGCAATGGTATTAGAAGGGAGAGCCAACACATTAGGTTTAAGGCGACTTTGCACAAGTCTTTAGCACATCTCCACCATCCAAAATCTTGCAGAATTCACGACACAGAAGGTGAATAAAGCAAGCACACCCAGTGGCAAGCAGTAGTAACCGGCAAAGGCTCCCACAATGGAGGGTCAGTAGTACATAGGCAACAAACCCCTCCAGGCAAACAAGGAAGCAAAAAAACGTTTATGACAAATGGCGCAGTACAGTCAACTCATTGGAAAATCTCCTCAGGTTTGACAAACCCTTTGCCTCTGACATTGCCCTCCGAGGCAAAACCTGGCACGAAGGGAGCCACTCACCAACAAGCTCGGGTAAATGAGGATATGTATCAGAAGCTGTCAGGAATCAAGAGCCTCAATGTCCATCGGCTCCAATAACTCATCATGGCAATGGAGGAGCTTCAAAACACGTGCGTGCGAAAAGTAATACTTGCCAACAGGAACAACCAAATATCAAGTGAGCCCAAAAACAATTGGCACTTCCTTAACCGTTCGATCTCACAAACTCCAAAGGAACAACGGTTTGGATGTGGCTGAAGATGTTGGAGGTGTACTTCACCATTACACTGGTGAACAATGACAGAAGAAAACTGACCTCACGGCCTCGCTTTTGCACTGCATACTCACATGTTTTAGAAGGATGAATGAGGATTTTGACATACGGTACAAGATTCGGCGCTTGTGTCAACAGTCTAACGTGACAAAATACTCTCAAAATTCCCAAGAAATCATCAGTGGTCGTGATTTCACCCCTGACAAACTTTGTTTCTAGAATAATGGTTGAAAGAACAACATCTGGTGAGTGATTGCAAAAGCCGTCATCCAAGACAGCCTTATGTGAATGATTGCAGCAACTGATCCGAACATAGGGCCGACAATAATGCTTGGATGCAAGCATCCGATGACTAGTGACCCCAAAGCCACAATCCATAGCGAGGCGGAGGAAATTCCCACTCAACTGAAACTTTGTTCACGATGGACATTGACATTGTTGATCAACACAATCAGCGTTTGTGCTACACTCGTGGGCGACAAGGGCACATCTCGTAAGACTGTGGAGAACGTCAGCAGCCGGCCAAAAAGGGGAGAAGTCATAAAGAAAAAGGAGTAGTCAGGAAGTAGAAAACACAATGAGGAGATGAGAAACCTCCTATTACTGAAGAAAAACCTGGTCCAACTGATTTCCCATATAAACAACCCACATTGTAGCAAACAAGATTTCCTAACATTGCAAATTTTTGACAAGGAGAACGAAGATGACCAACCACCGATATTGGTTTGAGTACAACTGAGGGGTTGCAGAATTCACAGAATGGTACCGGCACTATTGGATGTAGGAGCTTCTCTTTGCTTTGTCAGCAACAACATGGTTTTAAAGCTGGGTTTGCACTCCAAATGTGGGTTTTAAAGGAAAAACTGTCAATGGAAGGATGGAGATCCGTTGTCTTCGTGATTCACTTTGTCTTGAATAAGAGATGTAACAATCTGGAGTACTTGACTAGAAAGCGGCCACAAGTTATCCTCAAGCGGGAGTTCTTGTGCAGGAACAATCCATAAGT
The DNA here is from genome assembly GCA_023375785.1 of Penium margaritaceum. NCBI lineage: Eukaryota > Viridiplantae > Streptophyta > Zygnematophyceae > Desmidiales > Peniaceae > Penium > Penium margaritaceum. The sequence continues at coordinate 26,415 of SZWC01004433.1, forward strand.
ACACTGGAGTAGTGAAGTTCCCTAATTCATCATTAATGACAAGAAACAATACACGCCTCTGATTGAGCGGCCCATGACGTAGCGACGACTACGGGAAGTATCAGAGGAGGAAGCGATAGATTAAGTTCCAACACCGCAAAATGGCTTACATAGCCAATATCACTGGATGTAGCCATGATGTATCTGTAATACGGAGCACAAGTGTGGCTAGTCCACATAGAGTAAGGGGGAGTAGAAGAGATCATGGTGAGGAATGCGACAATGTAACCCGCATCGGCCTCGACACTTGAAACACTTGCAGCGGTTTTGGACGATTATGCATCTCTTGTCGAGGCGTTTGAAGAAGTTTTTGTCAATGAGATACCTCAAAATTGACCTCCATAGTGCAGCGTCAATAACAAGATAGACATGAAACCAGGCAGAATATCACCAGTCAAGAAGACCTATTGGATGAGCGACCACAGACTGACCGAGCTAAAAAACATTGCTTGATGCAATGCTCGGTTAGGAGTTCATGAGGTCATCCACGTCACCCTATCCTTCACCTATACTGTAATGAGAAGTTAAATCACCAAAATGTGGATGTGAGTGGATCACAAGGAATTGAAAGACATCACACTTAAGAACTGCTATCTCCTTCTTTGCTGAGGAACCTTTTGACCAACTCCCCCTGGAAAGAATTTTCATCAAAATCATCCTACACATGGCTATCATGAGTTACGCACATTCAGAAAGAAAATCTAGAAGATGGCGTTTTGTACTTGATACAAACAATTCAAGTTCATGGTTACGTCGCTTGGACTCACAGACATCCTTGCACCATTCATGGTGGTAACGAAAACTATTTTTTGGCCATACCTTGATGACGTTGAAGTCATATATATCCATGACGTCTTGCTATACAGCCACACCCCAGAGGAGCATGAAAGATATCTTTGGAAATTCCACATAAATTTATGAAGAGAGAAGTTCAACCAAAAAATCTCAAAGTTTAACTTTAGTATCTGTCGAGTTTTGGGCCACATCATCGGTGGCAGATGGACAACCATGGATCCGAAGAAACTGGAGGTGGTTACTGATCAGCCGATGCCAACCAATGTTTGAGATGTCCACGTGTTTTGGTAATCTCAACACCTCTCTTAAATCTCACTTGGAAAACTATTGAGTGGAGTTAGAAAGACAAAAAACAAGAAGAGTTTAACTATTTGAGAAGTCATTTGACCTCTGCACCTGCTCTATAATAGGAAGGTCCAAGGGTGGACTTCGTCATGGCTACAAGCGCAACGGATTGAGCAATCTGAGCCATTCTCCTCTACGAAAAATCGATAGAGAACAACTGGTCATGGTACAAAGACTTTTTCAAGGACAAGATGCTCAAGAAGCTGGTGAAGTACTACAGGTGGGACTACATGTAGAATGGTGTGGCAACGTTCTGTAAATTGTGCGAAACTTGTCAGTCATATCAATCTCATCCCTCCAGGCCACCGGGACTACTCCAACCTCTCCTTGTTTTGAAAGATCCAAGGTTGGAAATCAATATGGACTTTTCAACATGGCTACCCATCACTCTGGAGGGATATGAGGCAATCCTTGTGGTGGCGGACACTTTTTCTAAAAATTACCGCTTCATTTGGACAACAAACACCTTCATTGTAGAGGGAACAGCGCGACAGTTTTCAACCACATCGTGTAGCTGCTAAGGGTTTCATGTACTGTTATCAGCCATAGAGATAGCTCCTTCACTGGTCAGTTTTAGCATGAGTTAATGACATGCTGCAGTAGTGAGATCCATTTATCAACAGCGTTCCATCCAACCGGACCAATGAGATGCTTCAACAACTTCTCTGCACTTTATGCAAGCTTCACAATACTGATTAGGCAGAAAAAAAATTAACTGATAAACTTCAATATAATTTTGCTAATTCCATCCCAACGAGTTTATTTCTGCTTAAGGTTTTCCACGGNGTCAGTTTTAGCATGAGTTAATGACATGCTGCAGTAGTGAGATCCATTTATCAACAGCGTTCCATCCAACCGGACCAATGAGATGCTTCAACAACTTCTCTGCACTTTATGCAAGCTTCACAATACTGATTAGGCAGAAAAAAAATTAACTGATAAACTTCAATATAATTTTGCTAATTCCATCCCAACGAGTTTATTTCTGCTTAAGGTTTTCCACGGAAAAAACCCCTCCTCACTGGTAGGCTTACAAAGCACTAACAACAATCTCATGGTTGACATCCATCGCTGCAACTCATATAGCGGTTGTGAGGAAACATGGGAGATCCTCGTGAACATGCAGGCAAAGACGAAGCGAGCAACAGAACAGCATTGCAGCAACATCTTTAGCGCTAGTGATCACGTCCTATTCAGCTTGGCAAACTGCACAGAAAATCTTGAATCTCAAACCCCAATGGTTGGGACCATTTTAGATCTTAGGGAATGCAAGTCCGTCTTCACTTAACTTTGACTATCGAAAAGCATGGTAATCCATCAAGTTTTGTGTGACAGCAAACTCAAGCATTACCAATATCCTAACAAGAGACTATTTACCATATTTTTGCTCCTCTGCCTCATATGCAAGGGGATGGAGCTATGGAGTACGTGATCAAGGAAATGGTCATCGAGGAAAAACAACGAGTATCTCGTCAAGTGGCACAGGTACGACATTTTTTGAAACAGCTAGGAACCCTATGATACCCTTCGTGATGTCGATCATCTTTTAGAAGGCTACAACAGGCGTCACTTGCCTATGTCTCCTAAACCACCTGGACGTCTCGGCTTAAAGGGGGAGACATGTTACGTTCAAAACATGCAAGATTCCCTAAACTCTGCATGTGGGAATTCATGTTGTTGCATTTGTAGCCCGCCATGCATTCACGTGAAGATTTTTAGACCGCTCTCTCTAAGGCATTTTGATGACCTTTCCCGACCTTTGGTGTTCCATTCTCGAAGGTCCCAAAACAATTAAACACCTCCTAAAATGATCGACGGAACTATCACAAACTGTATCAATGATCTCTCAACTTCCTGACGGCGTTAGAAGACACGCCTCGATATCCTTTAAACCCCTGACTTTTTTATAGAGTTTCTCTAAGCATTTCTTAGAGAAAATCCGGGTGTCAATCCCAACATCAAGTTTCACGCATTGCTTGAATCGATTGCCCAAGACCCAACATGTGCCTTGGTTTGTATCCCCCTTTAGTATATATGTGTTGGACATGTCCAACACTTGTCATCAAAGTACACTTAGTTCTAAATACAAATTATCCATGATTCCAAATTCCTTGAATCACCTTCTGCACTGCACATCATCCCTGAAAACCATCCAAGTTCTTCTCAGCATAACCGGAACATAGATGGACCGAGCAGATGGCAGATACACCCACGTCCGACCGGTGTAAAGTTGAAAGTTGCTATGTCCTAGGTCATGGATCATATGAAAGAAGTATTTTATTTCAGATTTAAGATACTCATGTTTGTTTGGGAGGTAACTTTTGTATGCCTTAAGTACACGAGTTCCTAAAGTCTATGAGTGGGTATTTTGTCCTTAAAAGTATGGCCCACCATGCTTTGACCTTAGGAATTTTACACCGATTGGTCAAGGGCATTTTGGCTAGCTGCCCCAACCTCAGGTGTTCTATTCCACAAGTTTCTCAAGAATTTGAACACTTGAGAAAATGGTTGATAGAAGTGTCATGAACCGTATCGATGTTTTGAAACTGTTCGGTTGACTTCTTGACGGTGCTGTACTTTTGCAAATCTGCGCCTCAAAATTCTTGAAGCCCCCTCCCACTTGTTGACGGAGCTTCTCTAAACAGCCACTCATGGGGCCACCTTTTACGCACCGATCGGCTCAATCACCAAGGACTTCACATGTGCCTCACTATGAATGTTTTCATTGTGTATATGTGCTCAACTTATTTGGCATTTGTTATTGAAGAAAACTTACTGTTTTATACAAGCGATTTATTTGTCCTCAGACCTCAAATCAGTTATTGCTATGCACCTCATCCCTATGAACCACCCATGCAATGGTGTTGGAGTAGTAACCAGTGTATTAATTACACAGAGAAAACCTAGTACGAGTCTTCAGTGCATCTCCATTGTTCAGCTGCTGACATACCTTGCAATCACAATGGTGAACAAAGCGAGTGTGCCCAACGACAAGGGCTAGTAACCAACAAAGCATCCGAGGAGGGAGGATCAGCATCATGCAAACAATGAAGCTCTTTAGATAAACAAGGAAGGAACTGCAGCTCAGGAAAAATAGCAGAGCACCAAAAAAGCCGACGGCAAACCCAATGATGTACACCTCAGGCTTGGTGATCCTTTTGTCCCCTGTCGTTGCCCGCCAAGACAGTAATGGGAGGCACTGGCCGACAGCCTCGCATTGACAAGGATCTACACCAGAAGCTGTCGGAGCTTGAGAACCTCAACACCCATGTGTTCCAACAATTCAACGCGGCAATGGAGGAGGTTCATAACTCCCGTGTGCATGAAACAGTGCTCACCAAGAGAAATCCAACTCTCGAGTGAACCCCAGATCCGATCGGCACTCCTTGAGCCACTCAATCCTGCAAACACCTAAGGACCTACGGTCAAGATGTGGCTGACGAGTTTGGAGGTGCACTTGACCGCAACCCGGTCAACAACAATAAAAGAAACATTGACCGTGCAACCTCGCTTCTTCCTGGCACGGACTTAAGTTTGTGGTCCAATCTAAAGACCATCCAAAGGCAGAAGGAGACTGGCAGAGCTAGATCAATCGGTGACATGACCACTCTTACATCGTCAACCACAGGTATTCTACCTCTTGAGAATTTGAATTCGATGTGGCATGACTCCCTCACCCCACCGGAGACCTGGATCGAATTCGCACATGCTACACTTGCCCGCTTTGGAGAAATGAACTACAAGTCTGACGTACGGTGCAGGCTTCAATGCCTGGTTAGCAGTCTAGCGTGGTTGAGTACACTTAGTGATTTTGCAAAATCATCACTGGCAGTGACCTCACCCCTAATGATCTTTCTTTCTACTACAACAACGGCCTCAAGCAAGACATGTGGTGAGCAATATCCACTTTTGGAATCAAAGACAACATTCCACAAATGATCGCAGCACCTGATTGCATCAACAGCGCTGACTACAACACTCCGACACAGGAATGCAACAACTGGCGACCTTAAGGCCACAATCCTTATCGTGGCAGAGGAAATTTGTAGTCAACGAAAAAGTTATCTCTGATGGAGATTGACGTCATCGATCAACACGATCAACACCTCTACTGGACTTGTGGCAAGGAGGGACACATCTTGCACGATTTTTGGAAACAGCAATAGCAGGCCAAAAAGGGAGGTCTGCCATAGAGGAAGAATGAGCAGTCGGTAAATAGCAAAGGGCAGGAGTAAACGGCGAGTCTGTTGACCGGATGGAAACCTATATACTGACCGATCATCCATGTAAATGGCTTGCATCACCAAGAATTCCTGAGATCGCAAAGTTTGACAAAGGGTACATGCACGGCCAATACTTGGTTCTGCTACGAGTACAACCAAGGGGTTGTAAAATTCACAAAACAGTACCGGCACTGCTGGACAGAGAGATTCTTACAGCTTTGTAAGCAATGAAATGGTTTAGAGCACTGGCGAGGTAGGGTGAAATAGAGAAGCGGATCAGTCTACATCAGAATTAATGGAAGAAGATGACATATGCCTCTGATCCCGTGACCCATGACACGACATGCTTACGGGGAGCAGCAGAGGTGGATGCAGTAGAAGAAGTTGAAACAGTCATAAGACGCCAACTGATGTCTCTCGAAGTGGCCAAGAGATATCTGCGATGTGGAGTCCAATTGTGGCTAGTCCATGTGGAGACAATGGAAGCGGAAGAAGTCGCAATAGCTGAGGTAACTACACTGTCGTCGGCACCTAAGAAGTTTGAAGCCATTATGGAGGATTTTGCACAATGAATCTAGGATTTTGAAGGGGTTTTTCTTGACAAACTACCCCGAGAGTGACCTCAGCAGCTAAACGTTGACCACTCAATAGACCTGAAGTCAAGCAGAAGATTGAAGGTAAATGGGACCTATCAGATTAACAACCACGAGCTAATCAAAATCAAGAAGGAGCTGAACAAGATGCTTGGTCAGAGGTCCATCAAATCCTCCACGTCACCCTACGTGGCACCTCTACCTTTCGTGAAAAAGAAAACCAGGGAGATGAGGATGTGCGTAGAATATCGGGCCTTGAATGACATCACCATAAAGAACTTCTACCCTCTTCCGCAAGCAGAAGAACAATTTTTGCGACTCCAAAGGGCCCAAATTTTCACCAGAATTATTATACACAACAGCTATCGTAACGAATAAGGACATCAAGACGAGGCCGCCATTGAATTATATGAGTCCCTAAACTATGTAAATGGGCATTTCTATCCTCGCAACCATGCCACACTGCTCGTCGACCCTAGGATTTTCACGCTGATCAGCCAAGGGCATTCTGGCCACTTGCCTTGACCTCTGGTGTTTTGTTCGAGAAGGTTTTGACAACTTCGACCACTTTCCAGAATGTTGGACAAATGGTTATGAAGAGAATCAATGTTTTGACAATGCTTGATCAACTACTTGAGAGCACCGGACTATAACATAATCACGCCTTGATGATATCGAAGCCCACCCGAGTTTTTGGTGGAGCTTCTCAAACCAGCCACTCACGACGCGACCCCGAACACGTCGCTCGGCTCGGAAACCGAGGACCCAGACATCAAGGTCTGTGGACCCGGTGTATGATATGATAAAGTAGGTAGAAAGAAATGTGGAAGAACGTTACAAGAATGTTGTAGGTGAAATCGGCAAACGAGTAGCAGAAAAGTGTCCATTTCATTATGATATTCATAGTTTTGTAGATATGAACATGAAATCATGATCAGTTTCCATGTAACGGAATGAAATCATCGCAAGAGAAAGATTTTGAATATATAATTAGGTCAAGTGGAGGACAAAATGATGAAGATTCGAAAGGGAATGTTTCATTAACTACATATATTTGTAGTGTATTATACTGTGTGTATAATACTAAAATCTTGATGTTTTTGCATGAGTTGTCACGAAGTTCAAAAAAGAGGTGAAAGTGCACAGCATTCTTGAAATGTCCAGATGTATACTGTTGTTTAATGTCTCTTTTTTGGTTTTCTTTTATGGCTTGACGTTTTTCATGCCACCCTCTGTAAATAATCTAAATGGAACCAAATGTAATTCATTTTGTATGTATACAACATTGTAAACTACAATGGTGATACATGTATTCAAAACATATTCTCATATTTTGACAATATGCACATAACATAGGCATATTGTCAAAATATGCCTATGTTATGCATATGAACATTTCTACAAGCTTAATGTGCCTAACATTCTTATGATGGTAGTATGGTCATGAAGTTTTTTAGGTCTATGAATCACTGCATACACATAGAATTATCGTGCCAACATGCATGTGATGCAGTCATACAAGTGTGTCTACATGCTCAAAATGTCTAATATGCTTACAATCCCAATGTGCACATATTTCAGGATGGTTAGATTACATCGCATCGACACATGGCTATATGCTCAAATGATGACGAGTTTTATCATGTCTACATTATGATGTACATAGATACAACTACTTGTAGATGTCAAAATATCTAGTTGTTCTTTTCATGTCCAACCTATAGTCACAAGTGCGCCATGTCTATGTTAGAACATAAATATATACCGTAATGATTTCCATGTCAGCTCATTTTTCAGGACCTATTCATTTGATTTGTACATTCTCCCAATTTGGCCTTTTTATCTTTTCACAAGTAATTCTCCCATCAGGTGTCCCTTTTTCTCCTTGTTTTTCACATTCTCCCAACAATCACAAACGTGCTTTCAAACATAGGCAAACATCCCTTTGATAGGCTGTATAGTCCAAAATGATATCAAGAATAAAACAAAGAACACTTCGATTGATTGTTGCGCTAACTGAGGAGCTCCTCTGAATTCCCATGTAAAGAATACTTGACAGTTCACAAAGGGTTGGAACTTTTGTGTAGGAAACCTTCGTGGGATATTTTTCAAAGCAATTCTCCCATGCATGTTGTATTTTTGGAGGTGAAGGTAGGCAAAAGAAAAACAATTATTTTGAACCAGTATGACAAACAGTATTTTACATACATGTGTGTGTGTGTGTGTGTGTGTGTGTGTGTGTGTGTGTGTGTGTGTGCGTG
>SZWC01004433.1:44333-57042 GCA_023375785.1 Penium margaritaceum
TTTATGTTTGACAAGCAAACCTCTAGTTTAACTTAAGGTTTTGCATGTTTTGTGCGGGCAGAGTCCACGCAAAACATAAATCTATACATCAAACCAGGGGATTTGCGTGTCGAAAGAAACAACCAAAGAGGTCATCGCTCAATTGTGATCGAGCAAAAACGCTTGTTTTCAAAATGTAGAGGAAATGCTCGTTGTTTTTTTTCTTCTTCCAAACACGCAAACCTTTATAGTTTCAACATGCAAACCCTAATCAAACCACACCCTAGATTAGATTTGGGGTTTTAGGGTTTTAGTTTTGCGCAGGCTCCTACTAGCCCCCACAGAAGCAGACAGAAAATGTTTCATGTGACCGCATGCAATCCAAATGCACCCGCCCGAAAAAAATCACAAACCCTTCGAATCAGGGGTTTTTCAATGTTTAAAGAAATCATAGACATCAGCATGTCGACGCTACATCACATGCAGCGTCGATTTGCTGCGTTATCTCACCATTCACTGGTAGACAGTTAATATTCTCAGGTCAGCGGGTAGGGAAGTCTTATTCTTGCAAACTCCAGGTAAGGTAGTGGTGGTTTTTTGCTCATCTCTCATTGTGCTTTGTTGTGTCCTCCCGGCTTGTGTACATCGGCGTGCAGATGACTGACGGCGAGACTCGACGCTGCTGGAGTGTCCTCCGGTGGAGCCCACGCTCGCTGAGGTCCACTCGCAGTTCGCGTGAGCCTCCTCCCTCAGGCGACGTGCTCAGCTCCATCGGTAGGCCTCCTTGGCGGTCGGGCCGCCGGCGCTCACTACCACCACAGATGCTGTCTGCGTGCTTTCAGCGCTGGTTCTGATTGTGCCATTGCGTCTGCAGCATCATGCTCTGCCTAGGGTCCATGTCTCTTGCTGCGTGGCACTATTTGGCATTATAGATTGTCGTAGGCACTGCCTGGGTTCGGGCAACCATAACTCTTTACTGCTATTTTTCTAGCTGATTCTGAGTGCACGACTGCGTTTGTAGCGTCGATGTTATGGTATGGTCCAGTTTTCAGGCAAAACGGACGACGCCCGGGTTTTGGGCTGTCGGGCGTCTCGCAGGGCTCACCGAGAAAACCCTGCCTGCCTAGTACAATTTTTTTATTGGCTAGTTAGCTGAGTAACAAGTTCTACACTAGTGGGGGGGAGCTAGAACTTGGAGGGGTCTCCCATTGTTGCTCATTCTTCATTCTTAATCAGTCACTTTCAGCTTTCAGCTGCTTTCTGGCGCTAACACTAGCGCGCGCATTTATGAGTAACAAACCGAGAGCTTCCAGACTTAGTCTCTAGAGCAGAAGACTGAGGGGGCAGCAGTCTTAAGCAACTAGCGTGGAAGCCCGCACGCTGCATCAACAATGCTACTGCCCCAACCTGCTGCCTAGTTTTCCTTTTTGGTATCACAGCCAGAGCGTAGCAGCAGTAGCAGAAGACTGGTGTACAGGTGCCAGACAACGCCGATAGACCCCCATACACGCCAGTGCCAGAGAAATGCTGCCGGATTTTTTCCGGCAGCATTGACCCGCCTGGTGGCAGCGTCGGATTTTTTCCCACGGTCACTAGGCCAGGGGAAATGCTACTGGATTTTTTCCGGCAGCACTGAACCCCACGAGTGACGCAAGGACGTGAGCGGTAGGCTACGTCTGACTCCTGTAGGCGACAACGCACGTGGCAACATCACCCAGGTACAGTGAATGGCACCAGCGAGCAGCAACAGCAGCCTGCAACAGCAATAGCGGTAGGCAACTGCAGCGAGCAGTGGCAACAGCACCCAGCAGTAGCTCCGTGTAGTAGCAGCAGTTGGTAGCAGCACCAGCTCGCAACAGCTTGAAGCAGCAGCAGCAGCCAGCAGCAGCAACAGCTCGCAGCAGCATCAGTAGCCTGCAGCAATAAGTAGCAGCGGCGGCTAGCAGCAGCAGCTTGCAACAGCACCAGCAGCGGCAGCGCGCAGCAAAAGCAGTAGCAACCAGTAGCAACCAGCAGCAGCACCAAGCTGCAACTGTTTGAACAGCAAGCATCATCAAGCAGGAATAGCAGCTGGCTGCAACAGCACTAGCGCCAATGATCAGCACCCGGCAGCAGCCAGCAACAGCTGCTGCTGCTTGCAGCCCGCAGCTCGCTTCGAGCAGCGGGCTGCAAGCAGCGAGCCCGCTACTCGCTGCGAGCAGCGAGCTGCTGGGAACAAGCAGCGAGCTCGCTGCTCGTAGCCCGCTGCCCACAGCAAGCAGTGAGGCTTGTTGGGCCAGACAAGAAGAAAGGAAACAAAAGGCTAAAAATGAAAATTCCGCCACCCTAGCAGTGACTGCCATAGCCGCTCCAGCAGCCACAACACTCGCAACAACACGTAGTCATAGCAGCAGCACTAGCAACAACAGTTGTAGCAACAGCAGCTAAAACATCAGCAGTAGCAGCAACTGCAGGCGCAACAGGAGCAGCAGTTGCTACTGCCACAGTAGCCATAGCAAAAGTAGCAGCAGCAGCATTAGCAACTACAACAGTAGCAGCAGTAGCAACACTTGCTGCTGCCACAGCAATCACAGCAGCAGCAGCTGCAGAAGCAGCTGTAGTAGTAGCAGCAGTAATAGTAGCAAGACAATAGTAGCAACAATGGCAAGCAACGGCAGCAGCAAAAATCGTAAAAGCAGCGGCATCAACAATAACAGCTGCTATAACATTGCAACAGCAACTCTAACCACAGCCATTTCTAACGTTAGCATCCAGCCTCTGATGTCACTGCTAACGTCATTGCTGACATCATAAACACAAGAAAAAAAGGGGCACAAGGATTGGGAAGAAACTTTATCACAACAGTAGCAGCAGATTACGCCGCAGCACCTCCTGACCCCAGCCGTCCTAGGCTGAAGTCACTCTTGACATGAGCAGTACACAAAAAAAACGAAGACAAAACAAAGAGAAGGGAACACCAAATTGATGGCTAAAAACCCTTGTGGAGAGGGGTCCTCCCTCGTTGGGTGGACCCCCAGGGGGGGTACCCCCCCTTTTTACTTGTAGCAGCTGCAACAACTGTAGCAGCAACAACAGCAGCAGTAGCAGCATCAGCAGAACCAGGAACAGTAGTAGTTGCAGCCGCAACAAGAGCAGCTGCAACAACAATAGCTGCAACAACAGCAGCTGCAACAGTAGCAGCAGCAGTAGTAGTAACAGCAACAGCACTAGCAGCAACAGTAGCAGCAACAGCAGCAACAATAGCAGCAACAGCAGTAGCAGCAGGAACAGCAGCCCACAGGCATCAACGCCGGCACCTCTGACCCCCTGATTGCCATTCAGCAATAGCTCACCGCCTTGACACAACAGCTTGCAGCACTACAACCGTTGGCCGCACAGACTGCCACCAGTGCCCCTCTGCTGTTTGTTCCTCCTGGGCACACCAGCCCTATTATGTCTGCTTCCACACATTACTTGGCGTAGCAGCAGACTCAGCGTTAGTGGCAGACAGTGACTACCTTCCTTGGCCCCACTCTAGGCGTGAGCCGCAGGCAAAAGGACTTTGAGACACCGCCCCTACCGCTTCAGGCCGGCGAGCAGTTCCGGGGCTGGGAGCTCAGCTTCTGCATCAAGGCACAGGATGAGGATCTGTGGGCATACTACACCCTCCCGTATGACTCCACCTAGGCCGATCAGCTGCATGACGTCGGTTGCGACGTACGCACCCTCGTCCCCATCACTCCTCCGGCTTCCCGCCTGGTTTTTGAGCCCTTTCTTGGTGACTTTACCATTGGCGGCACCCTAGACCCTACAGTTGCGTGGCACATCCTCACTCGTCCCCATCGCCTATCCTGCGACATTGAGACCACCCATCTGTTGTGGAAGTTCAACTCCCTGCACATAGGGGACACCGAGACAGTCACCGCGTACTCGCACCGGACTAAGGACATCCTCCGCCACCTAGGCACCTCTGCTCCACCCCCTCTGGCTGCGCTCCTCACCATCAAGCGTGGTGCCACCAGCGCGTATGTGGACGTCTTCGTCCACTACTCTCAGGACGTCCTCTCCACCATGGCGTCCCAGGGCAACCTTATGCCCAAGGCATACGAGCTCTTCCTCAGGATTGAGGATGCTCACCTGGAGTCCCATCTCCAACGCGCGGAGGCCCTTGCTTCTCTTGCCATTGCTTCTCTGGCAGTCGCTTCCCCCACAGTAGCTTCTTCCTCCACCAGCTCCTTGTCACTAGAGAGGAAGAAGCGCCGGAGCAAGAATGGCAAAGGTCAGCAGATGCAGCAGCAGCAATAGTGGTTGACTAGGTCTTGTAGTGGCTTGGTCTGCCACAACTGTGGCCAGCCAGGGCACGGGTGGTACACATGCTTGCTACCAACGGACGAGGCGCGCGTCATTGGCACCATGCGTTGCGAGCGGGAGTGCCGTTTTGCCTCTGCTGTCGTAGCTATCGCCACCTCTGACGTCTCGACCCCGTCCACCGGCTCCACTCCTCGGACCGCGACACTATTCCCGCAGACGACAGCTCCTCAGCTCTATCATCCGCAGCCGTCGGTGCCTCCGTTCCCTTCACTAGGGCAGTCCTCCTATCCGGGCTCCGGTGCCATCACTCCGCACTCAATCTACGCTCTTGAGCAGTCCACGCACGAGCGTCAGCTGGAGCAATCCATTACGCTTCAGCTTGGCCTACCTCGCCCTCCCCCCCAGGAAAGTGCGAGTTGCATCACCTCCTGCTCGTCCCCATTGCCCTGCTTGACAGAGCTTGAGGTGCGGTTGTGTCCTACTTCCTTGTCTGTCTTGCCATCCCCTTTTGTGACGATGTTGCGTTGCTTGATGATTGGCAATCTCGGTTCGCGTCCCCTTCCATCGCGTCCGCGTCTATCGCTTGCTGCCATGGGACTGTCAGTGATCTGGCGACACCAGTCCAAGACCCTACCGAGACCTAGATCATCGACTCCAAAGCCACGCATCACATGACGGCCTCTCTCGAGGCCTTTAGTATGCTTGGTCCTGTTGGCTATGTCTCCGGGGTCCGGACGGGCTCCGGACAGGTGTTACCTGTCTGCGGAGTCGGCGTCGTTTGGTCTAGTGGTCCTCCCGGAGGTATCTTCTTGACCGATGTCCTCTTCGTCCCAGGTCTTGATCTCAGCCTTCTGTCCGTTACTACCCTTGACCGCATGAGCATGGACATTGTGCACTCGCGTGATGTTGGCACTGTGTCGTTGCGTCCGTCCGGTCTTGTCGTTTTGCGCGCCACCGCCGATGGCAACCTGTGGCACGTACCTCGTATGTCCTTCTCTTCTTTCGTCCCCTCCTCGTCGGCCGCCACAGGCCATGTGTTCGTCACCAGCACGCTCTCTCCACAGCACACCCAACTCTTGCACCGCCGCCTTTGCCTAGTCCACTATGCTGTTGTAGACAGCATGCTCCGCAACCAGCCAGCCAAGGGCCTTGACCCGAAGACTTTCCCTCTCCCATGCCCCTCAGAGCGCGTTGATTGCGCTCACGGCAAGATGCACCGGTCCACATACCCTCTGTCCTCCTCCCGTGCATCTGCCCCTCTAGACCTGGTCGATGTCATGGGTCCTCTCCCTGACGAGTCGGTTGGAGAGCACGACCGCTATGTCCTCACCCTCACGGACGACTACTCTCGCTACCGCTGGGTCTTCTGCCTTCGGCAGAAAAGCGATGTCGCCCGTGCCATTCAACACTGGATTGTCCTTGCAGAGTGCGAGTGTGGTTGATCTCTTTTCCACTTTTGCTACGATCACAGTGGTGAGTACATGGGCGAGACCACGACTTTCCTCGCCTCATGAGGTATCCACCATGAGACGTCCGCGCCCTACACGCCCGCCCCGAACGGCGTCTTCGAACGGTGAAACCGTAACATGGCTGACGCCGTCCGCACCATGCGAGTTGTGTCAGGCCTCTCCGATGGCTTCCATTTTGAAGCCATGGCCTACATGACGTGAGTCTGGAACCGGATTCCCCAAGGACCCCTTTCCCGCCAGTCCACGCCGTACTAGCATTGGTGCGGTCAGCGAGCCGACCTCCGCCCTGCTCGCGTCTGGGGCTGTGTTGCCATTGTCTGGTTGTCCGTCCCGAATGTGGGCGGCAAGCTTGCCCCCCGCAAGCATCCTTACACCTTTCTTGGTGTCTCTCGTCAGTCCAAGGCTTGGCGCATCTGGGATCCCTCTCGACACTGCATTGTCGAGTCTCGCGATGCCCTCTTCTTTGAGGAGTTGTTTCTACGCGATCTTGTTCACTCCGGCTTGTTGTTGTCCCTCCCGTCGCGTGGGGGAGTGGTGAGTCCATCCTCTATCCTACCGCTTCCGAGAGGCACATCACTTGGTCCCTCTGAGCCCGTAGCCCCAGTCGCGCCTGCTGGCCCCTCCAAACCAGGAGCCTTAGTCGTGTCCACTGGTCCCTCCGGGCCAGCCACCCGAGTCGCGTCCACTGGTCCCTCCGGGCCAGCTGCCCAGTTGCGCTCGCCAGCCCCTCCGGGCCGGCGGCCCTAGTCGCGCCCACTCGTCCCTCCGGGCAAGCCGCCCCAGTCGCGTCCATTGGTCCCCCTGGGCGAGCTACCCCAGTTGCACCCGTTGGCCCCTCCATGCCGGCGGCCCCAGTCGCGTCTGCTGGCCATTCTGGGTCTGCCGCCCCTGTCGCATCCACCGGTCCCTCCAGGCCAGCTGCCCCAGTTGCGCCCACTGGTCCCTCCGGGCCAGCCACCCCAGTCGCGTCCACTGGTCCCTCTAGGCCAGCTGCCCTAGTAACGCGTGCCGGCCCCTCCGGGCCGGCGGCCCCAGTCGCATCTGCTGGCCCCTTCGAGCCAGCAACCCCAATCGTGTCCGATGGTCCCTCCGGGCCCCGCAACCCAGTGCGCCTCCATTGGCCCATCAGAGTCGGTGCCATCTCTTGCCCTGCCGCGCAACACACGTGTCCTAGGTGGCAGCCTTCGACCCAGACCGTCAGTGAGCGCGCAGACCGTAGTACCTCGTCCAGTGGTGTCTCGTCCCCCCGTCGCACTACGTGTCTCTTCCACTCCTACGATGGTGAGTGGGGACCCTTGCACTAAGGCCCTCGGCTTGACCACTTCAGCTATCATTGTAGACCTTCATCCAGGCTCTGCACTGGGGTATGCCACACTTCATTACGAGCATCGACATGCTATCATGGCTACACTTGCACGCATCCCACCTGAAGCTCAAGATGCACATGCTCTCTCAGTCCACTCCATAGCACGCCCGGAGGACCCAGCCACCCAATGCAAGGTTCGAGCTTCCCCTGAGGTTGCACACTCGGATGCTGCCTGTGCTGACGAGCACGCTGTTATCTGTCAGCACCATGTGTATGACCTCAGTGACCTCCCTCCAAGTCGGAAGGCCATCGGTGCTAAGTGGGTCTTTCGGCGCAAATCGAAGCCCGACGGTTCTTTGGACGAGTACAAGGTCCGCCTCACACCCAAGGGGTTTGCTCATGTCCCTGGGGTCGATTACGATTAAATCTTTACCCTACTTGGCCAGTTCTCCACAAGCCGGGCGCTCTTAAGCCTCGTTACTCAGCATGGGTGGGAGCTGCATCAGATGGACGTGAGTAACGCCTTCCTCCATGGTTCACTGGAGGATGAGGAGCTCTACATGGTGTAGCCTCCAGGCTTCAACGATGGCACTGGGAGAGTCTGACGGCTGCAGAAGGCCCTCTAATGCCTAAAGCAGTCGCCTCAGTGCTGGAACTAGGAGTTCAGCAGCACGCTCCTTCGCGGCGGCCTTCACCGCAGCACCGCTGACCCCGCACTGTTCGTCAGCCCGCAAGGCAAGACCCTCGCCGCTGTTGTGGTCTACGTCGATGATCTCCTCATTCAGTCGCCTGACATGGGAACCATCTAGCGGGTCAAGGACCTGGTGCACACCGCCTAGCAGATGAAGGATCTCGGGTTTGCCCGAGTCTTCCTACGCATGGAGCTCAAGCATGATTGCTCCCACATCCACCAAGCTGCCTATGTGAAGAGCCTGTCCACTCGCTTCGCCGAGGACCTGCCCCTTGTGCCCAGCACATCTTCACCCATGTCACCTTATGGCTAAGTGAAGCTCAAGAGTCCTAACCCAGCCGTTGTGGGGGAGCCAGTTGCCATGACCACATAGCTGCGAGTCATCGGGTCACTGGTGTTCTTGGTGACGACGACACGCCCAGACATCGCGTTCGCCGTCAACCTCCTCACTAAGTTTTCTCAAAAGCCACGTTACCTCCACTTTGAGGCCGCAATCCGAGTATAATGCTACATCATCTCAACTCCTCGGCACGGTCTCATGTTCCACTGCCAGCCGTCTGTCGTCGCGGTGGGCTACATAGACAGTGACTGGGCCAGCAGTCCTGACGGCAAGAGTCGCACAGGCTCCATCTTTCTTATCGGCGGCACGGCTGTAACCTAGCACACTGGCAAGCAAAGGTTCATTCCACGTAGCACTACTGAGGCTCACTACGTGGCCCTTAGCTCAGGCACGTGTGAGAGTGTGTGGTTGCGTCGTCTATTGTCCCAGTTGCGTCAGTCCGTCGCATCCATCACATTGCATTATGACAATGAGAGTGCCATGGCCATCGCAAACAATTACGGCGTGCATCACACACTCACAATGCACATCAACATTGAGTACCACTATGTGCGTTCATTGTTGCATGACAGCAGCATCAGCATTGTGTGGGTTGAGACAACTCGATAGCTGGTTGAATTCTTGACCAAGGCACTGAAACGCGACTTGTTCAAGAAAGCTATGAGTTTGGTTGGTGTGCCTGCGTGAGTGGCTCTCTTTGTCCCTGCCTACGTCTCTGCGTGCCCAATGGGAGTCTGGTTTTTGACAGTGTCTCTACCCCTCACGTGTACTAGGCCTGTGAGTCATGGGGAAGTGTTGGTTTTTTGTGCATCTCTCATTGTGCTCTGTTGTGTCCTCCCGGCTTGTGTACATCGGCGTGCAGATGACTAACCGCGAGACTCGACGCTTCTAGACCGTCGTCCTGTGGAGCCGACACTCGGTGAGGTCCACTCACAGTTCGCTAGAGCCTCCTCCCTCCGGTGACATGCTCAACTCCATTGGCAAGCCTCCTTGGCGGTCAGGCTGCCGGCGGTCACTGCCACCACAGATGCGGTCTGCGTGCTCTCAACGCTAATCCTAACTTTTCCATTGTGTCTACAGCATCATGCTCTGCCTAGGGTCCATGTCTCTTGCTGTGTGGCACTGTTTGGCATCATGGACCGTCGTAGGCACTACCTGGGTTCTGGCAACCATAACTCTTTGCTGCTATTTCTCTAGCTGATTGTGACTGCACGACTGCGTTTGCAGCGTTGGTATTATGGTATGGTCTAGTTTTCACGCAAAACGGACGACGCCCGGGTTTTGGGCTGTCGGGCGTCTGGCACGGCTCACCGAGAAAACCTGGCCAGCCACAAAATAGATCTAGGAATATCTTCTGATTGGTTGGTTAGCTGAGTAACAAGTTCCACACAAGTGGGGGGGGAGCTAGAACTTGGAGGGGTCTCCCATTTTTGCTCATTCTTCATTCCTAGTCAGTCACTTTGAGTTTTCAACTGCTTTCTGGCGCAAACACTGGCGTGTGCATTTTTGACTAACAAACCTTAAGCTTCCAGACTTAGTCTCTAGAGCAGCAGAGTGAAGGGGCAGCAGACTTAAGCAACTAGCGTGGAAGCCCGCACGTTGCATCAATAACGCTGCTTCCCCAACCTGCTACCGAGTTTTACTTGTGATAGTTCTTTTCTTCCGAACGCCGGGTCTTCGCACATTCAGATGTTGTGGGTAATCCTAACATGTACCCTTGGGATTTTTGTCATTGCTCATATGTGCTAGACTTATACTAAACGCATGTATGTATATCTGGATGAGGTGAAAAAACTAAGCCCTCATGAAATAAAAAATCAAAATCCTGAACCGTAAACCTTCAACCCTAAACCGTAAAACATAGTTAAAAGTATCAAGTTTTCAAAATTCCTCAAACTTTACATTTCTCTCCACCTCATTCCTGTGAACCGCACACGTTCTGCTCTTTGCAAAGGTGACATTGTGGACTGAAGACTACCTTGAACCTGGTGTATTTCGTGTTAGCTTTTTTGCATACTCAAGCATATCAAAAGGCCAGTCGAGGATTTATCTTATGTTGTAGTGCTCTCATCGGACTGGGGTGAGGCGCTAGAATGGGTAGGCAACACTGTTCTTCCCATGGAGCAGACGGGATGGAGCCTTTGCCATCCATGAGGAGCTGACGATTGGCATCCCTGTCTGCGGGAACACGAGCGCGCTGACATTCAGAAGACTCGAGGGAGGGAAAAACTTAGGGTCAATTGCTTCGTTAGTGACGGGTTCTACATTCTATTGTCTTGGGTGATTCAACTCGCAAATTATTACCGCCACCTATCCGGTGACCAAAGTTATTTGCAAGATGTAGCCCCAACCTTTGCTCGCTTTCTCCAAACTCAGTCCCTGACAGCTCACAAATCTTCATTGTGACCACAAACGAGTATATTAGTTCTTTCAGAGACTGAGAAAGTTTGAGTGAACTAACATGTCTAGAATATGCAACAGACACAGTTGCGAAGGGAAAATGGGCACAATCTCGGTCAATTTCGAATCAATTTCATGTATTTGTAAATAAATGATTTAATAATTCTTGAAATATAATATTCATAACTTTGTCGTCTCTCCTCTCACAGAGGAGTTTGACCTGGACTAGAACACTGGCGCTTGTCTAAGCAACCAGACATTTCCAAGACTGCACCCGGTGCACCATATCTTCCACATCAACGTGGAAAACTACGAACGGTCCACAGCTCCCGCACAAATGGCGGGTCTCACTGTATGTGTTTTTCTACAATGTTTAACATCACAACGTAAGCAACCCCGGCCCCCTCACATGGTGGGTCTCATCGATGAAATCGAGACTCAAGAAAGGTGATCCTCACAAAGAGAGCGCCAGCATCTGGCCCCCATCCAGAGGTGGGTCATTCCGTCTAGATGTGCATAGTGAAATACATTGAACACAATCACGGAAGGTGTTATAGACCGGAGTCACTGTGACCACCGTGCCTACCACATGAGTGTGGCATGAAGACAAGTTGAGGGTGGGGGGAGGGTTGAACTTTGAAGAAGTGATAGTAGGAAGAGAGGTGTGTTCAAGGGACGAGCACTGCTGAAGGACAACAATGTGCAAAGGCAGTATCAATGATAATCGGAATGGAGGCGGGAGAGAGGGTGGAGACGTGTAATGCCGTGAGTCCATATGTGGCGGTCAGGGATGGAAAACAATGGATAAAGTCGAGGAGCCGGAGATGAAGGGTAGTGAGTTTGGAAGAAATCACAGAGGAGTCTTGATTGCATGGAAGCATGGAGAGGGTCGAAAATGAAGAGGACGGAGGAGGTAAGGAAGGAAAGTCAAGGGATCGGTGTTGCTCGTGACAAAACCGCTTCCAAGCACGAGCGGACAAGTGTGAAGGAGGAAGGACAAGAGGATGTGGAGAAGAGGGGAGGGACTCCAAGGACTGAGGAGGGTCAGAAGTCGGGGTGGACGGAGAGGATGGGGATGATGTACGAGAGGCGAGGGAGGGAATGGCCACTGAGAGGGGGGGGAGGGGGCAAAGGAGGGCAATCTAGAGAGAACGCTGGATGAAGAGGGGAAGAGGGGTGAAGTGTTGGGTGTAGAAATGGTGGTGGAGGGGGAGGGGGATGTAGGGGAGGTTGAGGGCAAAGGAGGGGACGGGAGGGTGGGACAAGAGGTGTCGAAGGATAGACTGGCGATTAGAGTGGCGGAGGAGACACTGGATGAAGAGTGCATGGATGCTTGAGAATGAGGAGAGTTGAGTAGAGGTGAGGGGGGAGGGATGACAGCCAGGGAGTAAAGGAGAAGGTCAGCACCCTTGGGGGGAAGAGCACACGCATGGGGAGGTGCGGATGTCAAACAGATCGCGTCCGTGAGAACATGAACTACGCGGAGCAATAGGATGGGGCATGCCATAGCATGAACAGCAGCAAGGCTTGCGACTTGGGCAGCAAAGGCGGGAAGGCGTGGGAGAAAAGATTCAGGTGTCAATGACACAGGGGAAACATGGTGCAGGGCATAAGGCTCCCACGAGTGAGGGCGACATGGACAACCTTGCCAGTAAGGGTGTTCACCAAAAGCCAGGACTCGCAAGTCAGACTCACGAGTCCGAGTCGGGTTCTAGACTCGCGAGTCCAAGTCTGACCTCCAGACTCGAATTGGACTCGCAAGTCTGGGGGGAGGCTGGGGGAGGAAAAATCCCGACGGCCGGTTCGACACCCGTCAACGATGACCAGACAAAAAATCCCCTCTCCGCCCCCTCCTCCCCCCCCCCGACATCCTCCCCTACATTCCAAGTTTCCGTCCAACTCCCTCGATTTCCGCTGACAACCGGCGCCCGCTGTCCTCGCCACATCAGCCCACGCCATCCGCAAAGCTGATATCGCGGATGGCGTGGCTTGGTGCCATGTCAGAACGTCCTGGTGAGCTGGAGCTCCACTCGGAAGATCTTGCTCTGCTCGATACTTTGAAACTCAGAGGTGAAGTTTTGAACTTTGAGTTTGGAACTTCGAGTTCCAAACACGAAGTTCAAAACTTTGAGTTCCAAAGTCTGATCAACTCACATCTCGGAAGTTCCTGTTCCGAATTTCCAACCGGAACTTCGAAACTCAAAGTTCGGATCGGTCGGCTTGACCGCTCCAGA
>SZWC01004433.1:85841-109246 GCA_023375785.1 Penium margaritaceum
CCCCCCCCCCCTTTGCTCCGAACCGTCTCGGTTCGTCCTTGCTCATGGAGGTTTGATCATCGCGCACTCCGAGATGCAAACGATGCAAGAGAAGCATGCATAAGTGCACAATTGTGAAATCTTGTCATCCGCAACAGTGTTGCGTCACATTCACGCACAAGTAAGCACAAACATGCGTGGTTTTTGTGATTATGATCATCTGCACAGAACATCCTGTGTTGACCACGTAATCTCTTGGCCCTTGCAAAGATGATTCACATATAAACTTTGTACATTTGACCACACGTGTTGGTGTTCCTTCGTGGAACATTCATCACACGTGTGTACCACCAGCATGGTCGATGTTGTTTGGGACGTACATTGTCAACGTTGTCTTCCCAGTTTGGAAGAGCGAACCTAGAATGAATTTTCCAAATTCCGTGTGGTACATGTTCAATAAGTTTTGGTGATGCCTCCTCCCCCTTTTCAAGGAGCGTCCCTGCGACCATTTTACCGGGCGTCCCGGTGAAAACCGTCTAGGTCCACACAACCAAGTCATGTCCGTCGGACATGATCTCTTCCTAGGGGTTGTTGTGGAGGTGGTACCTCCCCACAACATTGTCAGTATGTGCAAAACATGACAAATCTTGCTGGTTTGTAACCACGTGTTCATGACCACGCGTAGGTCCACGAGATTTCTTTCAGCACCCATGGATTGGTTGGCTGAACTCAACCAAGAGCCACAAAGCCCATGCAACACGCAAGCCTACTTCATCTTAGGTCTCGGAGGCGCCAATGACCTAAGACATGGTTGTTGAGCACCTTTTTTTCCTTTTTTCTTTTAATATTGTGCTCATCTTGAGAGGAGGTAGCATTGGTCGTATGGCAAACGCAAGTGCCATCGAAAAGTTTCATCAGACACGGCGGACAATGCTCCAACTCAGATGATTTTGTGTGACAACAATTATCCCCTCATTTCCATTGGAAATGAATACCATGGGTTGCCACCCACGTCCCTATCGAAAGCTGGTCATCTTTCAAATAGCGGAGTTGAGATACACAAATCTCTATCTCGTGGATGATGCCCACAAGCAACGTGTTCATCATGTCATGACCACCGGTCGGGAGGAACATCACATTGAACCACGGTCCGAAAAGGTTACCCTTACCGAGTGTCCACTCTATGGCATGAGCAAACACTTGTGAATCACAACTCGTGATCCCATCGTCGGAACAAACGGTTCCCGATGTTTTCATGTGATCAACATGCAAGGCGGAGTCATCCGTACCAAGAACATGTCTTGGAGATCATTCTGTCATTGCATAAAATCATTATGCCTTTATGTCCCATCCATTACGTACATTTGGTATGTCTACACCCAATAGATTGGTACGAGCGGAACCGCCGACCCACTGGCCCAAACCGCGGTACTTGAGGGTCTCCGACCCTCACGTCATTCTGTCCGATCGCCCACAGACCAAACATCCACGTGTGAGCCACGTGACGCCAGCGTTACACTGTAACGGTACGGACAGAATCTTGACCCATTGAGCGAAGATAGTTTGGCCCTTACATTACTCCACCTTCCCATCAACTTGTCTGGATGATCCCACTCAGATTTCGTGGATCTTTCATTGGTCTACATGACACTTGTCATGCCACCGAATTGAGCTACTTAAGACATCTGTGCCTATGCCAAGGCTTCTTCTCCATGGGTACCGCCCGCGAAGGAGATAGTTGACAAACCTTTTTTAATGAATGCCACATTAGTGGCAACAAAGGAAACCGTTTCCAATGCAAAAGGTTCGCAACCCCTTCACCCTGACCATCTAGGTCAATGAAGCGTGCATCAACTACACCGTAGTTGAATGAGGTATCCATCCCTGGATAGAAAGGATAGTTCTTGAAACTTCTCTTGCCTTTTCAAGGCACTTAATTGTACTAAGAGGAGTTTGGTTAACGATCACTATTGGCGATCATTTTCATTCCAACAAAACCAGTCGCGAATCATGTTTGTAGACTGATTAAGCACGACTTGTGCCATGCCTTACTTACAGCGTGATTGGAATCCGTCCACACGACTTCATAAGAGCACGTTGTACATCAAGGATGGACTGTGTTTTTTTCCTCTCATGTTGTGAGATGTATCGCGCTCTCCATCAGAGTCTGGTAAGGAACATCGTTCCCGGAGGTCCAGTTCAACGAGTCTTTCAAATCAACAATTGGGGATAACACACTGGTCATCCTTGGTTGGTCTCAAGGTTGATTTTGGCTTGTTCCGTAGTCGATTGGACCACAAAGATGGAGGTGCCAACATTCGGCTGGCGTACATTTACCTGTTAGAGGACGTAACCACGGTCGCAGCCTTAACTACAACCCCTAGATCATGGCAAGTTACCAACTATGTCGTAGTTAGCTGGTTGTAAAACTATGAGACCATCATAGTATCACGAAAACACCGTGGTGGAAAGGAGCATCCCCGTGCACCTTTGCCATGTGATTTTCATACAGTGGAAGAGAGCCCACTTCACCAAAGTTAGGTTCAGGTACTCTCTTGTATCACCTTCCACGTCAGGTTCACTTGTCGAGTGAATGGGGGCTGAAGGTTTCGCCTTAGGGTGTCCATGAGTATCGACATTTGGTCAACCACGTTCAACGGTAGGCCACATCATACCACACTGCGATAGCTCAAGTCGTAGATGAGGCATAGAAGATCACTTGTTTCTCTTTGAAACATACACCATCCCATGAGGAATTTATCCTCTGTAGGATCATACTACCTGTCTCATCCTACAAAAGTGGTTGGTGACACATACTCACGCATCACATGTTTGTGTGCACCAATCGGGTATCACATCCATCACCTATCAAGTGATAAGGTGTCAATGGTTTCTCCATTGAATACATATTCAAGAATCTTGTTCTTGACCCTTTCAATTACGGACCGGTGTCGGCATCGGACATGTACCGACATGTTCAGAGGCGCTGTACCTCTGACATACATGGATGTATTTAGATGCATGACTTGAATTCGTAAAGTCTTCAAGGCAAATCGTGCCTTCTTATGAGAGCTACCAAGATCAGAAGTCAAATAATCACCTTTTCCCTTGAGCGTAGTAGGGCAACGGCAAAGAACGTAGGACTTATGTAGCAGAAGAATGTACCGACCAGGCAAGTTGTTCGGTCTAATGGTGTCACCATTAGATGCTACTGCACTCCTCAGTTTGATTCAAATGTCACAAAGCCGATGTGATCATTCGTCCGTTTCCCCGTAACTTGATGTTGTGATCGACGCAGCAACGGTTAGTGGACAAGTTTCTCGTGCATGATGTGCACGTGTTCCATGCCTGTCGCATACCTTGTTGCACATGACCAAAGTGCAATGGTATGAATCGCATACCTTGATCCATCAAAAGGAGGGATGCAACTGGTGCTTGGTCATGCACGTTGACCTTTTGCGTTCATGCAAGCCGCGCATGCTTAGGGACTAGTGCTAAACTGACTTGGATTTTGTAACACGTTACATCTATGGGTACGGGGGAGTCCTTCCACCATTAGCATGGTGCAAGTTTAAGGAAATCGACCTTGTAACACGTGATTCGTCCGTTAGAATCTTGCTCGTACATCTTTCGGAAGTATCTTATTGTATTGCTATTGGCAGAGGCGTAATTCCAACTTCAGATGGTTGTCAAGATGAACGACGGTCAAGATTGATCTGCTTTTTGGCCATTCGGGCATACGCTGGATCATCACAATCGTTTGTGATGGTTTCTACACATACCTGCCAATTCGAAACATGGGGTTTGGTAGTATGACCAACCTCAAGTTTGTCGAGGTGTCTCTCAGATGTCAAATGGCATGTTTCCGTAGCGTCAAAGAATGCTCTCGGCGCACTTGCCCTTAGAACCATCCCGGCCGTAGATCGTACGCTCGGGTGGTTGATCACAAGTACGCATGGAGCGACACCCATGTTATCGGTGCAATCGGAACCTATGCATATGCCGAACCATCGACTTTGACATGGCTAGTACAACGCGGTAGTGCTGCCAGCACTGACTGCAGTGGTGCATTTGGCACATGCGACAGGTGGTCATCCGGCCCCCCATGTCGGTAGTGTGATCGACACTCTTTTCAAATGTATAATTGACACTTCTATTGTTTCTATTTTGGGGTTTGCATGAATGGTGCACCGGTAGTGCAATCGGCACATTGGTCGTGCAACTGGCACGTGTTTGTGCAACCTGCACTTGTCCCGTGCAAACTGCACTTTTGCATTCATGAAATTGAAACTCGAGACTCACATAAGCAATGGTATTGATGGTGGCGTCTGTGGTGCAATCGGCACTCACGTTGACGCACTTTTTGCACTCCTCTATGGAGTGCACCCGCAAATCAGTTGGAAGTGCCTTTTGCACTTGTGTCACTGACGCATATCGCAACCGTGACTGAAGTGCAACCAGCAAACTTCTTGATGGTACAGCCCGTACCTGCAAAATTAATGCATCCACGGTGTCTTTAAGGATTGATGCACATGTTGGATGTGCAATCGGCACATCGGTGGTGTAATTGGCACGTCTGTGGTGCGCCACCACTCTAGGATGTAGAGAAATTGACTGTTGCTTGAGATGTGCTACTTGCACTTGTAATGTGGTGCACACGGCACCCACCAAAACAATATGACCGGCATTTACCATCAACTGTCAACGTGAATACCATTCTTGCAAAAACCATTTCGTGGGTTTTTGTATGGTCTCAGAGCACCTTTGTGTTTTGTGCGATTGGCACTTTCCACATGTGTACAATCGGCACACATTCTTCCATACCGTTAAGATACGCGTCATTTGTGTATGGTGTTACGATGAAAACCATGTTGTGGTTTTTCAGGGACGACCTCAAAGCCTCAGCTTGCTTTGAGGATTTCGGCAATTCCGATGCAAGATTTGTGTCCTATAAGTCGTTCACGACGTGGGAAAAAGCCGGTTTCCCTATTTTTTCCCCTCAGTATGATCAAAATGAAATGAGGTGTTTCTTTTTTGGGTGAAACTCAACCGGAGCCCTCTAACACTTCGTGCAACAAAGCCCATGGCCAAATAGGTCAAAACTCCGGGTTCTAACCGGGTTCTTGCTTCATGCACTCATGGAAAATTGAATCGGAAATGGAAAACCCCTCAACGTGAGGTTTCCTAAGATGGATAAACTTTTCCGAGTGCAAGAATACTTAAGTGAGCTCACAAGGGCCACTGTAAAGTGTGTTGGAAAAAACACACTTTACAGTGGTTTTCCTATAATTCCCAACAGGAAACATTTCAAAATAAATATGGGAACTTCTCAAATCCTTGTAGAGCTCAGACTGAGTTCTGTGCCGCTTTTTACAGCGGTCAAAACTGGGTTCAAACTGGAAAGTTGTCTTTGTTTCCGTGGGCCAGCCGTCGGGTGCCTCGGGGGGAGAAAAAAACAGAGGCATACTTTGAAGGCCAAATGTAACAGGTCATGTCTCCAGCTCCTGCTCTGAAGTCATCGTCGGAGTTTGAAGAATGGCGTTCTCAGTCCGCGCCAGGGGTTTATCCCCTTCGTCGGAGTGAGGGGTAATAGTCATCAACAACCCAGAGGAGGGATACTCGAATATTTTGAGTCTTCGGAGGCCCATTTCCGTTTTCAACCTTACCCCTGGTTTTGGGATCCAAACTGGGGGTTTTTACCTCGAACTCGTGTATTTGCACAAATTTTCTGGTTTCAAAACCCATAGTTTGTCCTAAACGAACTCGAGTTTTGTTTTTGACGCGTCAGCGCAAAATCATCGCGTGCGAGGCACGATTGGCGATTTTGCGTCGACTTCTCTCGTGCGCTTCCCTCGTTCCTTGCTCTTACCCTTGCTCCCCCTATCCATCTCCTTGCTTGCTCGCTTGCAAGGAGGGCGAGGGGGGGGCAAGGGCACAAGGCCACAAGGCCTCGCCCTCGAGGCCATCGTGGCCCCTCAGCCGCCGATCAGGCTGAGGCCGCGATCGGCGGCTGGCGGCTGGCCAGCTGGTGGCCGGCCGGTCACTTGGCCGGCCGCCAACCGTCCAGCCGGCCGGCAGCCAGCTGGCCAACGGCCAGCAAAGTGCTGGCCGTTGGCCAGCCCTCGTTGATGCGAGAGGTGGTGCGCAACCACCCCTTGCTTCCGCGAGGAGGGAGGGCCGAACCAGCCCTCCCGCTACATTCCCCCCCACTTATGAACCGTCTTTGTTTATGAACAACATGCATGATTGTCAATTAATGAGTCATCAACATTATGAAAGAAAGCTAACAATTTCAATCACCGGCTAAGCATGAACACGTGCTTGGCACTTGGACCTAAGCTGCAGCTTGTCGGTCAACACGGCTAGCGACCACCCCCCTTTCGGCGGGAGCGTGCGCGCGACAACCATGTTGGGCATCCCCAACCTCCTTTGGTTGCAGTCCATGAATGCCGACCTGCGGGAATATTGTTTACTTTTTCTGTGTTTAGTTGGTGTTCCCTTACACGCGTCGATCAGTGCGAGCTACCACCTCGCTCCAATACTCTTTGACCACCCCTGTGGGCAACCGAGACTCGGTCTCCTATGAGTTGTGTTCAGGTCCACACCCGGCCCATTGAACATGGTATTCCCTAACAACCCGCAACCGGAGAGTACGCTCTTGGTGCTGGAGTAGGCGAAGAGCCTCAGATTGGCCATCTACAGCAAGGACTACTGGTGGTGGCTGAACGGTTCCCGCTGCCATGTATGGAGCCAAGAGGCTCACATGAAACACGTCATGTATCTTCATACTCGGCGGAAGGAGCAATCGGTATGCCACTGGCCTGATCCGTACAACGATGGGAAATGGACTAATCCACTTCGGTAGACGTTTTTGCACCCCTGGCAACATCAACGGACAATTCTTAAAGATAAGAAAACGAGACCTCACCGTGACTTTTATCGGCATATGCCTTTTGTCGTTGATGAGCAGCTTGAAGGTGACCCTTTGCCTCCTGTAATACAGAGTCTATGCCCTCTGCAAAGGCTTGAGCAGAAGGAGCCTGTCCTCCCGTACTCCCACTCTTCACCAATGAAGAGGCCACCACTGGATGCTGACCACTGTTTAACAAAAACGGTGTGAACTCTGTAGACTCGTTCACCGAGTCATACACCGCAAACTCTACCGGTGCTAGGAATTCATCTGAGTCATGCATGACATGGTCCACGTACATACAGATCATTTGTTCTATTGTGTGGTTCATGTTCTCTGTTTGTCCGTTAGTTTAAGGGTGAAACGTTGTCGACATTTTCCACTCACTACCGAAGCACTCGTGCATGTTTTGCCAGACCTTACTAGCAAACTTTTCATCTCGATCGGAGATAATGCACAACGGCAAGCCGTGGTACTTTACAACACCCTCAAAGGATAGACAAGCTGTCTCCTCACGTTAGTGGTTTTAGGAATGAAGTATTTCATCTTTGTCAAAAGATCCACAACCACTAGTATTGCATCGTGACCACGGGTTGTATTCGGAAGACGAGTAATGAAGTCCATGCTGACGCACTCCCATGGCGTACTTAGAATGATGAACTGTTGGAGGACTCCAGCAGGCTTCTTGTTACCATCCTTATTCCGAAGACATGGGTCGCATGTCATGAAAGACTCACGTACATCGACACTCCATCCTGGCAACCAGAAGTGGTCCAAGAGTGCCTATCCAATCTTTCGAAATCCCACATGACCTGCGACCGGCAGGTCGTGGAACTAGGAGATAATCTTTGCTCAAAGATCTCCCGAGTTTTGCACAACAACTTGTTCTCTGTGTCAGAATATTCTTGCAGCCTCCACCAATCCGTATTTGTCCAAATTCAGAGAGAAACCACACAATATCCCATCCGGATCTTATCTACAAAACCGTTTGTAATGGATAATCTCTCCTGGTGGTTGCCGTAGAGGTTCAAGGGGATCTTGTTTTTGTACTGTCGTCATTGCAATGGCCATAAAACAACCACAGACATCGGTGGTTTTTTTAACTTCCATAGGCTGTCGGCTTAGTGGATCGGCCACATTGATGCGTACTGGTCGATATTCCCATGTGAACGAGAACCGGCTCAGGTATTTGCTCCAACGCGCCTGCCGTCTTGACAGTTTCTATTGCATTTGAAAGAAATACCGATGGGTTATGGTCGGTCACGACCGTCACACCCCCTTCAGTACCCTCGAAGAAGCAACGCCACATCTTGAAAGCATGTACTATAGCAAGGAGCTCTTGATCCATAGTCGTGTACCACGTTTTCGTAGGGATGAGCTTTTGGCTCCCATACGCAACTAGGTGACCGTTCTGCATGAGGACGGCTGTGAGTCCTACTACAAACGCATCACATCGAACTTCCCATGGTTGAGATGGATCCGGAAGAGCTAGGACGAGCGTTGTGGATATGAGCTCTTTGACTTCGAGAAAAGCGTTCTCGCAATCAGATGTCCATTCCCAGTGCACGTCTTTTTGCGTGAGCCTGGTTAGCGGTGCTACCAGGGTTGAATACCCTTGCATAGACCATATAAAGTAGTTTGCAAGTCCAAGGAAAGACCGAATTCGCCCAACATTTTCCGGACGTGGCCAGTGTACAACGGCTTGGACCTTTCGTGGGTCGACACAAATCCGTCCTTGCTGACGATGTGTCCAAGGTATTCAAGCTCATCTCGTGCAAAATTGCACTTGCTCAATTTCGTATAGAACTTTTGTTCCCGAAGGATTGCCAGGACTTCGCACAGATGTTCGATGTGCTGTTCCATTCATTTGGAAAAACTCGGAATGTTTTCCAGGTAAACCAAGACATATTGTCCGAGTTGCTTGGCAAACGTTCTATTCATTTCTCCATGAAAGGTTGCCGGGGTATTTATAAGCCCAAAGTATAACACTCGAAACTGATAGTGCCACATGTGTGTTTGAAACGCAGTTTTGGGCACATCATCTTTTGTGATGCGGATCTGATGGTACCCTTGAGACAAATCCAAGGACGAAAATACTTTTGCCCCTTGGAGTTGGTCAAAAAGGTCCTCAATCCGCGGTAAAGGGAATCGATTTTTTACCGTCAGCTTGTTTAACGCCCGGTTATCTATGCACATGCGTAAACCACCATCCTTCTTGTTCACAAAACTGATCGGCGCACCGTAAGGCGAGCTACTTGGCTCCATCCACCCTTTTGCAAGGTACTCTTTGATTTGGCGTTCAGCCTCTCGCCTTTTTTCTCGACTAAGGCGATTCATGGGTTTGAACGGAGGATTCGCCTCCGGTTGCAGTGGAATCGTGTGGCCCATGTGTCTTTCTGGTGGAAGCCCAGCCGGTGGGTCTTGGAATACATCCGAAAACTCTGCTAATAGAGATTTGATCTCTTTTGGCATGTCTTTCTTCACGTTGTCCTCCACTTTCTGCAGCTCAGCCAAGATGTATCGACAACCTTGTCGAATACGTCTCTTGACCTGCATAGCAGACAAGCTAGCCTAAACTTTGGGTGGGATCGGCGATAATTTTGTACTCGGAATCAGCGTAAAGCGATGTTGTCCTTTTTGGAGAATCAAATACTTTGTTTCAAAGCACATTAGAACCTTGTTTTCACGGAGTCAGGGATCGCCTAAGACCACGTCAAACGGGTCAAGAAGGTTGAGTACCTTCAACGTGACACTCTCTGTCCATCCTTGAACATAAGTTTTTGCCTTACAAGTACCAATCACGGGTACCGTACGGTTGTCACCAACAACAACTGTGCCATTCGATGGCTCGCACTTGAGGCCAACCTGTTGGGTAAAGCCAAGGCTAAAAAAGGATTCATCTTCTCCAATGCCAGTAATTATGTTCACGGGAGCACCAGCTGGGTGTCCTTTGAAATGCATCGTCATGTTACCTCCACTCTTCTCAGTGAACAGGCTCGACGATGACAAGCCAAGTTTGTGATAAACACGAAATCTAGACAGCGGATGTCACACCTCCCATTATTCATCTACTCAAGTCCACATCTTGTGGGCACGTTTGAATTCGGCTAGCACCTTCTAATCTTTAGATTCCACTGGGTCAAAATCGTTGACTAAAGGTACCGCAAACGTGATTGAAATCATCTCTTTGAGGACGTTTGCTTCAATCACTGTGTTACACAATTCTTGCACAGTGGTCGGGGTCGCCACCACTAAGCAGGTTTGGTTTTGCATCTTGTCCGGTGATGCAATTTTTAGTGGGCAATGTCGATCAACAAGTGCTGAATGGGGTTCAATGAGAGGGGAGAAAACAACGAAGAAATTTGAACTCGTCAAAAACTCAAATTGTTTAACATCCTCATTGTTTGTGGCGGCTCACAAAACTTGGAGTCCGCCGAGGGCGTGTGGTAAGGCCGTCACCACCTTGCCCTTTTTGGTCCTTGATGGTCCGGCACTTGCCATCTCGTCGCCTATGCAACTAGCACGTGAAATCCGTTGTGGGGATCACCCCACACCTTCAAGGAGGGATCGCCTCCCACAGTCACCTTGCTCTCACAATCTGTGAGGTAGTTATAAATTTAAACTCTATTTCCCTAGTCCGCCACGTCGGCACAAGGGCGTGGATTTTGAAAACTAGTCTTCCTAAGCCGTGAATCACGGCAAATGGTAGTGACTAGGATAAAAGAAAACAGAAATTTGCAAGGCAAGGAAATGACAAGGGGCATTAGTGTCGTCCACAAAACAAGACTAAGGAGTGTAAGGAGGAATACTAAAAACTCCTAGCAACTTTTTCACTCTTCCTTCTATCTCCTTGTTTTCCTCTTTTCTTCTTGTCTTCCTTGGCCTTCTCTTTACGCTCCTTGATGCCTCTCGTGTTCTTGGGCGACGTCTCCCTTGAGCATGCGGCGTTGGGGTGCGATCAAAATCCTTCAAGGCACACCCTCCTTCTTTTTGGGGTGTTCTCAGGCCGTGAGAGTCCCTAATCTTGGGAAAGGGCGCAGTCCAAGTTTTTGGATGAGGGAGGGAGGAAGGATTTTTGGAAATGGGAAAGATTTGGTGGTTTTTGGGGGTGGGAACTCCCCACCACGTCCCACTAAAATCATCTTAGCCCCCTAGAAGTGAGGAGAGGCTCAATGGAAGTAGCTCCACCAAGTAGAGATTTTTTCCAGCTCTCCAACACACTTTACGGTACTCAAATCCGTGAAGTATGGATGCCATAGTCCCTTATGGCGTTTTTGCTACTGCTTGCAGCTGCCGCCGTCGTTTCCGTCGAACCCTTAGTCGCAGGGGTCGTCTGGCTCTAAGAATCACTGTAACGGGGTTGTGTATCCAGCTCCTACTCTGAAGCCGTTGTCGGAGTTCACATAATGGCATTCTCAGGGGTTTACCCCCTTCGCATGAGTGAGGGTCAATCGTCATCAAAGACCCAGACTAGGGAGACTCGAATATTTTGAGTCTCCGGAGGCTCATTTCCGTTTACAACCTTACCTCTGCTTTTGAGACCGAAACCAGGGGTTTTTACCTCGAACTCGTGCATTCGCACGAGTTTTCCGGTTTCGAAACTCATAGTTCGTCTTAAACGAACTCGAGTTTCGTTTTTTACGCGCTGGCGCGAAATCATTGCGTGTGAGGCATGATCGGCGATTTTGCACCGACTTCTCTCGTGCGCTTCCCTCGTTCCTCGCTCTCCCCCTATCCCTCGTCCTCGCTTGCTCGCTTGCAGGAGGGTGAGGGGGGGCGAGGGCACGAGGCCATGAGGCCTCGCCCTCGAGGCCCACGTGGCTCCTCAGCCGCCGATCGGGCTGAGGCCGCGATGGGCGGCTGGCGGCTGGCCTACTGGTGGCCGGCGTGTCACTTGGCCGGCCGCCGGCCGTCCAGCCGGCCGGCAGCCAGCTGGCCGGCGGTCAGCGAAGTGCTGACCGTCACCCAGCCCTCGCTGACGCAAGGGGTGTTGCGCAACCACACCTCGCTTCAGCGAGGAGGGAGGGCCGAACCGGCCCTCCTGCTACATCGAACCTGAAACCTTTCAGATATAAGTTATCTTTACATCAGCTGCGCTAGTCGCGAACGTTATGTCATGTTGCCAATCTTACTTGGCTTGCACAACAATGGCGGTGAGTCCTCCCTCTCTCATCTGGCGCTGTCTGTGCCTGAGAGGAAGGGAAGTTTCGCTCCCTCCTTCCCTATTGGCCCGTCGGCGTCTGAGAGGAGGGGGAGAGGGGGATTTTGCTCCCTCTCTCCCTTTCTAGCATGGTCGGCTCCTGAGATGAGGGGGAGAGGAGAGCAACGTTGCCTCCCTCCCTTTCTAGCGCCGTCAGCGCCTGAGACAGGAAGAAGAGACCTTCGCTCCCTCTCCCTTTCTATCGTTGCCGATGCCCAAGAGAAGGGGGAGAGGGGAGTTTCACACCCTCTCTCCCCTTCTGGCACCGTCGGCGCCCGAGACGAGGGGGAGAGGGGAGTTTCGCTCCCTCTCCCCTTTTGGCAACGTCGGTGCCCGAGAGGAAGTGGAGAGGGGAGTTTCGCTCCCTCTCTCCCTGTCCAGCACCGTCGGTGCGGAGACAATGGGGAGAGGGGAGTTTCGATCCCTCTCTCCCCTTCTGGAACCGTTGGCGCTGAGAGGTTGGGGAGAGGGGAGTTGCGCCCCCTTTCTCCCTTTCTGGTGCCGCCTTTGCCTGAGAGGAGGGGGACAGGGGAGTTTGCTCCCTCTCTCCCCTTCTGGCGCGGTCGGCGCCTGAGAGGACAGGGAGAGGGGAGCTTCACTCCCTCCCTCCCGTTTTGGCACCGTCGGCGACTGAGAGGGGCGGGAGAGGGGAGGATCATCCCCTCTCCATCTCTGGCCCTGCATCACCCGAAAGTAGAGGGAGGTGAGAAATTCCCCCTTCCTTTCGTTGCTAACGAATCTCGCGCTAGGATCGGTGGAGAGAACTGTACCCCCCTTCTCCCTCTCTTTGCCATGGGCGGGCGGCCCACCTCACGCCCTCCAAGTCGGTCTTCACCCATAGCCGCTCGCTAGTCGGCCTGTCGGTTCGATCACCGAGCCCCTTGGGCTCCTTGCCGGCCTATGCAGCTCTGGCTTCGTTTGCTATCGGCATGGGGACGCTTTTTTTTTTCTAACAGCGAGCTGTCGGCTCGTATGGCCTTGTCTCCACCGATAGGGCGGCCTTAGATTCAACAAATTGTTTTGAACGGTAGATCGGTTGGCGTCGGCCATGGATAGGATAATCCGATGAACACGGAGCGTCAACACGATAGTTGTCTTTCTAAAGCACAAGCGTTGGCTCTGGAAACCAGTGTAACGGCACTAAGCCATTTTGCGACTAACTGTGGACCAAAACTTAATCCCTCATAGTAGTCATTCCAAAGAGAGCCGAGTGACTGGCCGCCTCAGCTATTCTGGCTAAGACGTGTCACGGCGAAACGGACACGGTCGACATAGGGCGTGGACATGCAAACATACATCCTAATCCTAATCGTTCTATGTGGCACAGCTACATGGAAACAAGACCTTAGCGCATCCAATAGGTCAGTGAGGACTGATGCGATGGATTTTTCATCGCAGCACTCCTCTTGCCACATTCGTGGCCAAAAGGTGTTTTCCGGGCTAGAGTCAACTTGGACTTTAGCCCCAGCATTATTTGCGGACATCGACACCTTGAGATTCTAGTCTCGAGACCCCGAAACGTGCCGTAAATATTCTAAGACCATTCTAATCCGAAAAGTGGTTCTTACGCTACATCTTATTTGCCCTGCAGGGCAGATCGTGAGAATCAAACATATCCGTGGTTCAAAGTGAACCAAAATCGGAAAGCGTGGCGTTTTGTGACAAAAAGCCGTGAAGCGTTGCATATAGTATTTGAAGTTTCAAACTGGTGACGCTGGAGATTACCTCTGTCCGAACACGTGGTATCTAAGGATTTTCCCGAACCTGAAATTGGTGCCATTTTCAGCGGTTGGCAAAGTTACGATCCGCCCCCTTTAATTGCGAGACAACCACTGTAACGTGGCTCCTAGGGTTTTTTTTAAATTACAAGGAGCCCCGTTTCCCTTTTTTAATCACAAGGAGCTCCGCTTCCAAAAGTTAGGTCACCATAAGCCACTTGTCCTCTTGTTGCAGCTGTAACTGCCCCTAGGGGTATTTCGTTCCGGTTGGATTTTCAATTCCTCCGCTAAGAAAGAAAGAAACTAGGCAGCAGGTTGGGGCAGCTGCGTTGTTGATGCAGCGTGCGGGCTTCCACGCTCGTTGCTTAAGTCAGCTGCCCCCTCAGTCTGCTGCTCTAGAGTCTATGTCTGGAAGCTCTGGGTTTGTTACTCAGAAGTGCGCGCGCCAGTGTTAGCGCCAGAAAGCAACTGGAAACTGATAGTAACTGATTAGCAATCAAGAATGAACAGCAATGGGGGACCCCTCCAAGTTCTAGCCCCCCTCCCAGCTCTGTAGAGCTTGTTACTCAGTTCATCAGCCAATAAGAACATAGCTAATTTCAGGCTGGCAGGTTTTCTCGGTGAGGCCTGCCAGACGGCCGACAGCCCAAAACCCGGGCGTCGTCCGTTTTGCCTGAAAACTGGACCATACCATAATACCGACGCTGCGAACGCAGCCGTGCGGTCAGAATCCGCTAGAAAAATAGTAGCGAGGAGTTATGGCAGCCTGAACCCAGGCAGTGCCCACGATGGTTTATGCTGCCAAACAGGGCCATGCAACATGCAACAGGGACTCTAGGCAGCGCATGACGACGCAGGCACGACAGTACGCGCAGGACGCATGCAGACAGCGACTGCGGTGGCAGTGACTGCCGACAGCGCGACCGCCGAGGAGGCCTGCCGATGGAGCTGAACACGTCGCCGGAGAGAGGGGGCTCCAGCGAACTGCGAGACGACCTCAGCGTGCGTCGGCTCCACCGGACGACACTCCATCAGCGTCGAGTCTCGCCGTCAGTCATCTTCACGCCGATGTACACAAGCCGGGAGGACACAACATAGCACAATGAGCGCAAAAACCAACACTCCCCCATGACTCACAGGCGTAGTGCACATGGACGGGCAGAGACACGGTCAACACACAGACTCCCCCAGGAAACGCGGAAGTGCAGGCAGAGACAAAGAGAGCAAGTCACGGACGCACGCCGACTGAACTCACAGCCTTCTTAAACGAGTCCCGCTTCAGTGCCTTGGTCAGGAAGTCAGCCAGCTGTCGTGCTGTCTCAACCCACACGATGCTGATGCTGCCGTCGTGTAACAACGAACGCACATAGTGATACTCAACATTGATGTGCTTTGTGTGAGTGTGATACACACTGTCATTGTCTGCAATGGCCATGGCACTCTCATTTTCACAATGCAAGGTGATGGATACGACAGACTGACGCAACTCGGACAACAGAGGACGCAACCACACGCTCTCACACGCGCCTGAGCCAAGGGCCACGTACTCAGCCTCAGCAGTGCTGCGTGCAATGCACCCCTGCTTGCCACTGCGCCAGGACACAGCTGTGCCACAGATCAGGAAGATCCAGCCTGTGCGACTCTTACCGTCTGGACTGCCCGCCCAGTCGCTGTCGGTGTAGCCCACTACGACGACGGACGGCTGGCAGCGGAACATGAGACCTCGCCGAGGGGTCGAGACGACATAGCGCAGCACTCGGATCGCGGCCTCGTAGTGGAGGTGACGCGGATCCTGAGAGAACTGGGCCAGGAGGTTGACGGCGAACGCGATTTCTGGACGCGTCGTCGTCGCCAGGAACATCAGTGACCCGATGATCCGCAGATACGTGGTCACATCAACTGGCTCCCCCACAACAGCTGGGTTTAGACTCTTCAGCTTCACCTGGCCATCGGGTGACATGGGTGAGGATGCGCTGGATACGAGGGGCAGGTCCTCGACGAAGCGAGCTAACAGGGTCTGCACATAGGCAGCCTGGTGGACGTGTAGGATGCCCTGAGAGGGATCACGCTCGAGCTCCATGCCCAGGAAGACTTGGGCAGACCCGAGATCCTTCATCTGGTAGGCGGCGTGCAGCAAGTCCTTCACACNGCTCCCCCACAACAGCTGGGTCAGGACTCTTCAGCTTCACCTGGCCGTCGGGCGACATGGGTGAGGATGCGCTGGACACGAGGGGCAGGTCCTCGGCGAAGCGAGCTGACAGGGTCTGCACATAGGCAGCCTGGTGGACGTGTAGGATGCCCTGAGAGGGATCACGCTCGAGCTCCATGCCCAGGAAGACTTGGGCAGACCCGAGATCCTTCATCTGGTAGGCGGCGTGTAGCAAGTCCTTGACACGCTGGATGGCGGCCGTGTCTGGCGACGCAATGAGGAGATCGTCAACGTATACCAGAACTGCGGCAAAGGTCTGACCTCGTGGGCTGAGAAAGAGTGCGGGGTCAGCAGTGCTGCGCTGGAGGCCGCCACGGAGAAGTGTGCTGCTGATCTCCTGGTTCCAGCACCGAGGTGACTGCTTCAGACCATAGAGGGCCTTCCGCAGCCGCCAGACTCTCCCAGTACCGTCGTCGAAGCCTGGGGGCTGCACCATGTAGAGCTCCTCACCTTCCAGTGAGCCAGGAACGCGTTGCTCACGTCCATCTGATGCAGCTCCCACCCATGTTGGGCAACCAGGCTGAAGAGCGCTCGGCTAGTGGAGAACCGACCGACAGGGGCAAAGATCTGGTCGTAATCGACTCCAGGGACCTGAGGAAACCCCTTTGCTGTTAGGCGGGCCTTGTACTTGTCCAAGGACCCGTCAGGCTTCCACTTGCGCCGAAGGACCCACTTGGCGCCAATGGCCTTCCGACCTGGAGGGAGGTCAACGAGGTCGTACACGTGGTGCTGCCGAATAGCAGCAAGCTCCTCGGCGCAGGCGGCATCCCAATGTGCGGCCTCAGAAGAGGCTCGAGCCTCGCGTAGGGTGGCTGGGTCCTCCGGGCGTGCTGTGGACGCCCGGAGGGGCCAGCGGACGCGGTCGGCGCTGCTGGCCCGGAGGGGCCAGCGGACGCGACTGGGGCTGTTGGCTCAGAGGATGCGACAGGGGCTACCGGCTCAGAGGGACGGAGTGCTGTGTGACCCGGAAGCGACAGGACGGAGGACGGACTCACCACTCCCCCACGCGATGGGAGGAACACGGACGAGCCGGAGCGGATGAGGTCGCGGGGAAATAGGTCCTCGAAGAAGAGGGCATCGCGGGACTCGACGATGCAGTGCCGGGACGGGTCCCAAAATTGCCAGGCCTTAGACTGACGAGACACACCGAGGAAGGTGCAGGGGCGGCCGCGCGGGGCGAGCTTGCCGCCCTGCTGTGGGGCGGGCAGCCATACAATGGCGACACAGCCCCAGACGCGAGCGGGGAGGAGGTCCGCGCGCCGACCGCACCAGTGCTGGTAGGGTGTGGACTGGCAGGGAAGAGGACCGTGGGGAATCCGGTTCCATACCCAGGTCATGTAGGCCATGGCCTCAAAATAGAAGCCATCGGACAGACCGGACTCAACGTGCATGGTGCAGACGGAGTCGGCCATGGTGCGGTTCCAGCGCTCGCAGACGCCGTTCTGGGCGGGTGTGTAGGGCGCAGACGTCTCATGGTGGATGCCGCGGGAGGCGAGAAAGGCCGTGGCCTCGCCCATGTACTCGGCGCCGCGATCAGAGCGAAAGCGGCGAAGAGGGCGGCCACACTCGCATTTGGCAAGGACGAGCCAGTCTTGAACGGCCCGAGCGACATCGCTCTTCTGCCGGAGGCAGAAGACCCAGCGATAGCGGGAATAGTCGTCCGTGATGGTGAGGACATAGCGGCCGTGTTCCAAGACGGACGCGGTGGGGAGAGGGCCCATGACGTCCGAGTGGACCAGGTCGAGTGGGGCGGACGCACGGGAGGAAGACAAGGGGTACGTGGATCGATGCATCTTCCCCTGAGCGCAATCAATGCACTCTGTGGGGCACGGGATGGGGAAGGTCTCTAGGTCAAGGCCCTTGGCCGGCTGGGTGCGGAGCATGCTGTCTATGGCGGCGGAATGGACGTGACAAAGGCGGCGGTGCAAGAGGCAGGTGTGCTGAGGAGAAAGCGTACTGGTCACGAAAACATGGCCTGTGGCGGCCGACGAGGCAGAGACGAGAGAGGAAGAGAAGAGGCGAGGGACATGCCACAGGTTGCCACGGGCGGTGGCATGCAGGACGACAAGACTAGACGGACGCAACGACACAGTGCCAACACCACGCGAGTGCACAACGTCCATGCTCATGCGGTCAAGTGCAGTCACGGAAAGGAGGCTGAGCTCGAGACCAGGGACGAAGAGAACATCAGTGAGAAAGACGTCACCGGCAGGACCACGGAAACGAACCACACCAACACCACGGACCGCTAACACCTGTCCGGAGCCCGTTCGGACACCGGAGACATCGCCGACATGGCCAAGCATACTAAAGGCCTCGCGAGAGGCCGTCATGTGATGCGTGGCCCCGGAGTCGATGATCCAGGTCTCAGCAGGGTCCTGGACAGGGGTCGCCAGATCGTGGACGGTCACATGACAGCAAGCAAGGGACGCGGACGTGGTGGAAGGGGGTGCGAAACGAGACTGCCAATCGTCAAGCCACGCAATGTCGTCAAGGATTGGGGTGGAGGAGACCACAGGAGATGACGAGACAGATGAAGAGACGGGACAAGACCGCAGCTCAGACTCAGTCATGCAGGGCTGTGCAGGAGGGCAAGAAGTGACGCAACTCGCACTTCCCTGGGGAGGAGGGCAAGGCAGGCCAAGCTGGAGCGCGATGTACTGCTCCAGCTGACGCTCACGGGAGGATGACCCGGGAGGGTAGGCCGAGTACGGAGTCACAACGCCGGAGCCCGGGTAATAAGAGGACTGGGCCGGCAAAGGAAACGGAAGCGCCGATGGCTGGGAGTAGTACTGCTGCTGCGGGGGCGTCTACAGGACAGGCGAAACTGTCGGAGCAGCCGAGCTGCTGGACGAGGTCGTAGTATCAGCAGTAGCGATGGCGGCAGAGGCAAGACAGTGCTCCCGCTGGCAGCGCAAGGTGGCGATGACGCGGGCCTCGTCCGTCGGCAGAGGGCATGTGTACCCCCCGTGTCCAGGCCGACCGCAGTTGTGGCAGACTGCGCCACCACCGCTGGATCCGGTCGACGACTGCTGCTGTTGCTGTTGCGACGGACCCTTGCCTTTTTTGTTCTTGCGCTTCTTCTTCGATTTGGACGTCGATGAGGTAGCTGCGGCGGGGGAGGCGACGGCCATGGAGGCAACGGTAGGTGAAGCGACGGGGAGGGAGGCACCGGCGGGGGAGGCGACGGCAGGGGATGCAAGCGCCTCCATGCAATGGAGCTGGGACTCTTGTCGAGCTTCCTCAACACGAAGGAAGAGCTCGTACGCCGAGGGCATGAGGGTGCCCTAGGCCGCCAAGGTGGAGAGGACGTCCTGGGGGTAGTGCACGAAGATGTCCGCGTACGCGCTGGTGGCGCCGCGCTTGATGGTGAGAAGTGCAGACAGAGGGGGCGGAGCGGATGTGCCGAGACGTCGAAGGATGTCCTCTACCCGCTGCAAGTAGGCAGTGACCGTCTCGGTCTCCCCCATGTGTAGGGAGTTGAACTCCCGGAGCAGGCGACTGATCTCAGCGTCGCTGGACAGGCGATGGGGCCTGGTGAGGACATGCCAGGCGGCGGCAGGTCTGGAGGGACGTCAGTGGTGAAGTCGCCGAGGAAAGGCTCGAGGGCCAGGCGGGACGCCGAAGGAGCGACTGGGACTAAGGCACGAACGGCGCGACCAGCGTCATACAGCTGGTCGGCCTGGGTGGAGTCATAAGGGAGGGTGTAGTACATCCAGAGACCCTCACCTTGGGCCCAGATCCGGAAGCTGAGTTCCCAGCTCCGGAACTGCTCGCCGGCCTGAAGCGGCGGCGGCGGCGTCTCAAAGTCCTTTTGCCTGCGGCCGGCACCCAGAGTGGGGCCAAGGACGGAGGTCACTGTCTGCCGCTGGCGCTGAGTCTGCTGCTGTGCCAGGTAANTAGTGCACGAAGACGTCCGCGTACGCGCTGGTGGCGCCGCGCTTGATGGTGAGAAGCGCGGACAGAGGGGGCGGAGCGGATGTGCCGAGACGTCGAAGGATGTCCTCTGCCCGCTGCCAGTAGGCAGTGACCGTCTCGGTCTCCCCCATGTGTAGGGAGTTGAACTCCCGGAGCAGGCGACTGATCTCAGCGTCGCTGGACAGGCGATGGGGCCTGGTGAGGACATGCCAGGCGGCGGCAGGGTCTGGAGGGACGTCAGTGGTGAAGTCGCCGAGGAAAGGCTCGAGGGCCAGGCGGGACGCCGGAGGAGCGACTGGGACTAAGGCACGAACGGCGCGACCAGCGTCATACAGCTGGTCGGCCTGGGTGGAGTCATAAGGGAGGGTGTAGTACATCCAGAGACCCTCACCTTGGGCCCAGATCCGGAAGCTGAGTTCCCAGCTCCGGAACTGCTCGCCGGCCTGAAGCGGCGGCGGCGGCGTCTCAAAGTCCTTTTGCCTACGGCCGGCACCCAGAGTGGGGCCAAGGACGGAGGTCACTGTCTGCCGCTGGCGCTGAGTCTGCTGCTGTGCCAGGTAATATGTGGCAGCTGACACAGCCGGGCTGGCGTGTCCTGGAGGGACAAATGACGGCAGCACACTGGTGGTAGGCTAGGAGGCTGGTGGCTGTAGCGCGGCAAGCTGTTGCATCAAGGCGGCAAGCTGGTGCTGAAGAGCCACGATGGGATCAGGGTCGTCGCCGACGACACCAGTGGGCTGCTGGGGCTCCAGCGGCTGCTGCTGCTACTGCTGCTGCCGATGCTGCTGCTGTTGCTGCTGCAGTGGCAGCCGCTGCTGTTGCTGTTGCAGTTGTTGTTGCTGCTGCTGCTGCTGCAGCGGTTGCTGCTGCTGCTGCTGCTGCTGCAGCAGTTGCTGCTACTGCTGCTGTTGCCGCTGCTGTTGCTGCTGCTGCTGCTGGTGTAGCGGCTGGTGCTGCTGCTGCAGCCGCTGCTGCTGCAGCCGCTGCTGCAGCTGCGGCTACTGGTGCGGCTGCTGTAGCTGCTGCCGCTACTGCGGCTGCCGTTGCTGCTGCTGCTGCTGCTGTTGCTGCTGCTGCTGCTGTTGCTGCTGCTGCTGCTGTTGCTACTGCTGCTGCTGCTGCTGCTGCTGTTGCCGCTGGTGCAGCTCTTGCTGCTGCAGGCGCCGCAAGAAAGGGGAGGTAGGGGTCCCCCCCGCAGAGGAGGACCCCTCCGCCTCGTGAGAGTCAGCCATGGTGTGTCCAAAGCCTTGTGTTGTTTTTGTTTTTTTTGTTTTGTTGTTGTTTGTGTCCTTTGTTGTTGGGTGTGTGCTGCTGATGTCAAGAGTGACGTCTGCCAAGGATGGCAGACGTGAGCAGAGTCCCCTGGTATCCTCCTGGTTTCCCCCTCTTTTTTTTGTGTATGTGGTTGATGACGTCAGCAGTGACGTCAGCGGACAGGTGCTGATGTCAGCAGTGGTTGCTATAGCCGCTGCCGTTGATGCTGCTCCTGCTGTTGCCGCTGCTGTTACTGCCGCTGCTGTAGCAGCTACTGTTGCTGCTGCTGCTGTTGCTGTTGCTGCTGCTGCTGTTGCTGTTGTTGCTGCTGCTGTGCTGCTGCTGCTACTGCTGCAGTTGCTGCTGCTACTGCTGCTGCTGCTGCCGCTGTGGCTGCTACAGCTGCTACTGCTGCCGTAGCTGCTGCTCTTGCTGCTGCTGCAGCTGTTGCTGTTGCTGCTGTTGCTGCTGCTTCTGCTGCTGCAGCGACTGCTGCTGCTACTGCTCCTGAACAGAGGGACAGATGGGGGTGGGTCCCCGTTTTTGTTTTGTTTTTGTTTTTTTTTCCGGTTTTGCTTGCTCGCTGCGAGCTCCGCGCGACGAGCAGCTCGCTGCCCGTAGCGAGCAGCTCGCTGCTCGCTGCTCGGTGCGAGCAGCTGGCTGCTCGCAGTTGCAGCAGCTGATGCTGCGGGCTGTTGCAGCTGCAGCTGTTGCGAGCTGCTGCAGCCGGCTGCTGCTGCTGCCGCCTGCTGCTGCTGCTGCTGGCTGCTGCGAGCAGCTGCTGCTGCAGGCTGCTGCTCGCTGCAGCTACTGGTGCTGCGGGCTGCTGCTGCTGCGGGCTGCTGCTGCTGCGAGCTGCTGCTGCTGCCAGCCGCTGCCAGCTGCTGCTACTGCAGGCCGCTGTTGCCACTGATCGCTGCCGCGGCAAGCTGCTGCTGCTGCTGCTGGCTGCTGCTTTAAGTCACACGTGAGGACGTCGCTGCCTTGCGTCGTCGTCAGCAGGGGCCTGACGTGGTCGGCCGCTCACTTCCTTGCGTCCAGCGTGGGAGTCAGTGCTGCCAGAAAAAATCCGGCAGCATTTCCCCTGGCCCAGTGGCCGTGGGAAAAATTTTGACGCCGCCACCAGGCGGGTCAATGCTGCCGTAAAACATCCGGCAGCATTTCCCCTGCACTGGCGTGTATGGAAGTCCGCCGGCGTTGTCTGGCACCTGTACGTCAGTCTGCTGCTGCTGCTGCTACGCTCTTGCTCTGATACCAAGAAAGAAACTAGGCAGCAGGTTGGGGCAGCTGCGTTGTTGATGCAGCGTGCGGGCTTCCACGCTCGTTGCTTAAGTCAGCTGCCCCCTCAGTCTGCTGCTCTAGAGTCTATGTCTGGAAGCTCTGGGTTTGTTACTCAAAAGTGCGCGCGCCAGTGTTAGCGCCAGAAAGCATCTGGAAACTGATAGTAACTGATTAGCAATCAAGAATGAACAGCAATGGGGGACCCCTCCAAGTTCTAGCCCCCCCCCCAGCTCTGTAGAGCTTGTTACTCAGTTCATCAGCCAATAAGGAAATAGCTAATTTCAGGCTGGCAGGTTTTCTCAGTGAGGCCTGCCAGACGGCCGACAGCCCAAAACCCGGGCGTCGTCTGTTGGTTTTTTCGCATCTCTCATTGTGCTCTGTTGTGTCCTCCCGGCTTGTGTACATCGGCGTGCAGATGACTGACGGCGAGACTCGACGCTGATGGAGTGTCGTCCGGTGGAGCCGACGCACGCTGAGGACTTCTCGCTGTTCGCTGGAGCCTCCTCTCTCCGGCGACGCGCTCAGCTCCATCGGCAGGCCTCCTTGGCGGTCGTGCTGCCGGCGGTCATTGACACCGCAATTGCTGTTTGCATGCGTCCAGCGCGTCCCATCGCGTCTGCATCGTCATGCACTGCCTAGGGTCCCAGTTGCATGTTGCATGGCCCTGTTTGGCAGCATAAACCATTGTGGGGCACTATCTGGGTTTATGCTGCCATAACTCCTCGCTACTATTTTTCTAGCAGATTCTGACCGCACGGCTGCGTTCGCAGCGTCGGTATTATGGTATGGTCCAGTTTTCAGGCAAAACGGACGACGCCCGGGTTTTGGGCTGTCGGCTGCCTGGCAGGCCTCACCGAGAAAACCTGCCAGCCTGAACTGAGCTATTTTCTGATTGGCTGATGAACTGAGTAACAAGCTCTACAGAGCTGGGGGGGG
>SZWC01004434.1:25699-38934 GCA_023375785.1 Penium margaritaceum
GAGAGAGAGAGAGAGAGAGAGAGAGAGAGAGAGAAGCCATGGGGCCCCCGACTAGTATGGGGCTGCACAGTCTTTGGCCACTTCCTGGACAGAGATTCTAATGACGGACGCAAGCACAGCACACATCCATGATGAGCAAGCTGTTGCCAAACGGATCGGCCCTGCAACGTCCACGTCGACAAACATCAGACAACACCAGACAACACCAGCGCCTCACTCAACCACACCACTCTGCACTGCACCAGACCGCACCGTACCGCACTGAACAGCAGCCTACCACACTGCACTGCACTTCACTTAACCGCACCGCACTGCACCGCACCAGACCGCACCGTACCGCACTGAACAGCAGCCTACCACACTGCACTGCACTTCACTTAACCGCACCGCACTGCACCGCACCATACCAACTCGCACCACACAA
The DNA here is from genome assembly GCA_023375785.1 of Penium margaritaceum. NCBI lineage: Eukaryota > Viridiplantae > Streptophyta > Zygnematophyceae > Desmidiales > Peniaceae > Penium > Penium margaritaceum. The sequence goes on from SZWC01004434.1 coordinate 26,124, forward strand.
CACCACACAAAACCACACCACAGCACACCAGACCAGACCAGACCAGACCACACCACACCGCACCGCACCGCACCACACCACACCACACCACACCACACCACACCGCACCGCACCGCACCACACCACACCACACCACACCACACCGGACTGCACTGCACTGCACCGCACAGCACTGCACTGCACTGCACTGCACCGCACTGCAGTGCAATGCACTGCACTGCACAGCACTGCACTGCACTACACTGCACTGCACTGCACTGCACTTCACTGCACTGCACTGCACTGCACTGCACTGCACTGCACTGCACTGCACTGCACTGCACTGCACTGCACTGCACTGTACAGCACAGAACAGCACAGCACCACACTGCACTGGACAGCACCGCACTGCACTGCACAGCACCGCACTGCACTGCACAGCACCGCACTGCACTGCACAGCACCGCACTGCACTGCACAGCACTGAACTGCACCACACCCGCCCAGCACCGGACCCCACCACACTGCGCCACGCTGCATTGCACTGCACCACACCGCACTGCACCACACCGCACCGCAGCCCCGCTCGCGCTGCGCGATCACACGAACGAACGCGCTCAGAGAACAACTTTCCATCCCAACAAACACTCTGCCTTGCTCAACGACCTGCAGTCACGCAACGAGCTGCGACTCCACGACGAGCTGCAGTCACGCAACCAGCTGCAATTCCACGACGACCTGCAGTCACGCAATGAGCTGCGATTCCACGACGAGCTGCAGTCACGCAAGGACCTGCAATCCCTGCTGCTGATCGCAGGTTGCCACAAGCACAGTCTTCAACGCCTTGCGGAGCGTCCACGAGAGACAGACACTTGCAGCGGGCATGACCTCGCAAGCTCACGCGCAAGGGTGACAAAGAGCATCGCAGCTCACCACGAAGAGTGATGCCCGCCTGGGAAGAACCTGCAGGCCATCTCCGATGCGGGGGAGGGTTGCCTGGCGGGGTCCAGGAGAATTCATGTTGTCTTCTTTCGTCTGGATGGTCTCTGAAGGGTTTTTTCCAAAATTGGCTGCGGAAGGAGCCTCAAAAGTTCAGGACCAGGCAGGTCATGCCTTGCCCCCTGCGACGCCCAGCTGCTAGACTCCTGCTGCAACTGGCTGATGCACTGGTTGAAACCTCCGCCAGAAGGAGAACGACGTGTGCTGTCCGCGGGGTAGACGAGGTGAATCGCAATGCAAGGAATCAACCCAGGCTTTGGAGATGCCTGGGTTGATGGTTGGGAGGATGGCTGATGGTCGAACACGAGAGATGACGTCAGCTCGTCTCGGAGGCACTGAGAACAGGAATTACTGCGAAACGAACTTGAATCCTTCTCACTATGGACCGAATGGTTGACATGCAGCCTTGGCTGATAATGTGACAGTGGCGAGTTCCGTTCGGGCTAGAAGAACATAGACGCTACGTCCCTTCGATGGCGCAAGCCGGAAGACTCCCATTTGGGACAAGAACCAGGGCCGCCGTCTCAATCTTCGCCAGGAGAAGGGGCAAAGCACGAACCACCCGTGACACCAACACAGCTTGCGAACTGAGACCTGAAATCCCAGCTGCAGATTCTAGAAGCAAGGCGCCGCGGATCCGCCTGCCATAGCTCTGCCGAATGCTGTCGACCTGCTTCCCTCCTTTACCGCCCAGCTTCCTCCTCCTGGTGCCGTCCGGCTTTCCCGCTTAATGCTGCTATCGCCTGCCACCCAAGTGTCTGCCGCAGAAACAGACAGCTGTTGATCCACGGGTGATGGTCTTGTTGAGGAGAGCGACGCAGACCTCCACGTTCCTCCTACACTCCCCACTCATGCATTCCACGAAGTCCCGGTGGAGGGATACGGCGGAGGGAAGGATCGGCAACTTCCCCTCTGCCCTACGCACAATGATAACCCTCCGCTGGCTAGGGGCTGTGCTAGCCGGAGAAGGGGGTATCCAAGGCCCACGAATCGCATCCCTTGGGAGGCAGCGTCCGTTGGCCGTGGGAAGGCTGCAGCTGTCGGCCGTAGGAGAGATGCGACCGTAGACCGTGGGGCTGCAGCCGAGGGTAGTTGGGCTGCAGCCGTGCAGAATGGGGCTCGCAGAGGCGGCAGAGAGCGGGAGAGGAGCAGCCGCGATTCTCAGCGGTTCCTCCCGTCGTGCAGTCCACCGCCCAGCCCTGGCCCATGGGAAGCCTCCAGCGGAAAGATTACATCTATCCTCCTCCGGAAATCCCGGGCGTTGCATGGCCAGCTCATGCCACGTGCATCGCAAGGCTCGCCGGAGGCCCTCAAAGGGCAGCCTCAGATTTCGAGTCCGTGCTCGAAGCCGGGGCTCGTTGGCGCAAAGCAGACCCGTCGCCAAGATCTTCGTTCTCGCTGCGCTGCAATTCGCGCAACAAGGGTTTCGTACCCGACAGCTGCATTTTTTAGGAGCACCTGGTCGTAGCACAAAGTCGAAAGAGGGTTGTGTTATGTTTACCATAAACTACATGGAAAAAAGCTACACTTATTGCCACTATTTAATACTAAGATATACATTCAATTATTTTTTTTAAACTATCAAATAATTCATACTAGGGATAAGAGTAAAGTAAAGCATGCATGGGGTCTACGGTGCTTAGTTCCATACATGCATGTAGATTCACGTCATGAGTGGTGGACTTAAGAACTAAAATATTTCTATGGGTCTGGAAAAAAAATAAAATTCTTTTAATTATTAATTCTATAGCTTTCGATAATTTGACTAGACAGTATGAAAATGTTGATTGGTTTGCAGTAGTAGCGAGAGGGCCGGTTCGGCCCTCCCTCCTCGCTTAAGGGAGGGGTGGATGCGCACCACTCCTCGCGTCAGCGAGGGCTGAATGACGGCCAGCACTTCGCTGGCTGCCGGCTGGTTGGACGGCCGGCGGCCGGCTAAGTGACCCGCCGGCCACCACCCGGCCAGCCCCCAATAGATGATCCCTTTACTGCCCTCCACACACGCTCTACACTCTATGCTGTGAAAGAGGGGGAGGAAAGTAGATGCTTAGGTCAAAGCTTATGACCATCGCCATGGGGAACAAGCAAGACACAGCAAGGAGAGAGGCCAAGTTGGTGGAGGCTCCCCTGTCGGTGAGCGTCGAGCTAGCAAGATCCCATCGAACTCGCTAACTCGATCCCAACGGCGGAGGTGACCTCGATCTTCCTATTTTACTCATGTGCCCTTGCAAAGTTGTCCGAACATCTTCGGCAGCATGTGCGTTGACGAACAATACCCGGTCAGCCACCCCACAAGTTATCTAAAATTGTGTGAACCAAATTCCTAGTTCACAATTCTAATTTAACAATAGTTGATCATCCTGTCCATCTTGGAGAGCATTGTTGCTCTTCTCATATGCCATGTTCTCTTTGTCCCAGTGCCGCCGGCTTGATACTCGCCAGCCTCTAATCGTCAACATGTCCTCGTGCCCCTCAAGGATCTTTTTGTGCATGAACAACAGCCGGGGGCTCATCACCAGTCACCGTGTATGAAAATAGAACACCACCGCCAGCCGCTAATCCCGACCTCTGCCCGATCGGCGGCTCAGGGGTCGCGAGGGCCTTGAGGGCGAGGTCTCGTAGCCTCGTGCCCTTGCCCCCGCTCGCCCTCCTCGCAAACGAGCAAGCAAGGACGATGGATAGGGGGATCGAGGGTGAGAGCAAGGAGCAAGAGGCGCACGAGAAAATTCGGCGTGAAATCGTCGATCGTGTCTCGCACACGAAGATCTCCCGCCGACGCGTCAAAAACGAAACTCAAGTTCGTTTAGGACGAACTATGTGTTTCGATGCCGAGAAACTCATGCAAACTCACAATTTCGAGGTAATAAACCCCTCCTTTCATGCCCAGAACGCGTGGGTGAGGTTAAAACGGAAATGGGCCTCCAAAGACTTCAATTATTCAAGTCTCCCTGCATGGGTTGTTGATAACGATTACCCCTTCAGTGATGCGGAGGGGAAAACCCCTCAAGCGATCTTTCGATGCCATTCTGCCAACTCCAACGATGACGTAAGTGCAGGAGCTAAAGACCCAACCATTACAGTGGTTCGCAAAGCCAGAGGACCCTCGCAATCAAGGAGGCGACTGAAACGATGACAACCTTGTATACAAAACGCCACGAGCAGCTACAAGCAGAGAAGGAAAGCCTAGGCAGCAGGTTGGGGCAGCAGCGTTGTTGATGCAGCGTGCGGGCTTCCACGCTCGTTGCTTAAGTCAGCTGCCCCCCTTAGTCTGCTGCTCTAGAGTCTAAGTCTGGAAGCTCTGGGTTTGTTACTTAGAAATGTGCGCGCTAGTGTTAGCGCCAGAAAGCAGCTCAAAACTGTAAGTGACTGATTAGGAATGAAGAATGAACCACAATGGGAGACCCCTCCAAGTTCTAGGCCCGCCCCAGCTCTGTAGAGCTTGTTACTCAGCTAACCAGCCAATCAGGAAATAGACCTATTTTCTGGCAGGCAGGGTTTTCTCGGTGAGCCCTACCAGACAGCCGACAGCCCAAAACCCGGGCGTCGTCCGTTTCGCCTGAAAACTGGACCATACCATAATACCAACACTGCGAACGCAGTCGTGCGGTCAGAAACAGCTAGAAAAATAGTAGCAAGGAGTTACAGCTGCCCGAACCCAGGTAGTGCCTACGATGGTCCATGATGCCGAACAGGGCCATGCAACATGCAACAAGCATCCTAGGCAGAGCATGACGATGCAGACGCGATGGGACGTGCTGGACGCATGCAGACAGCAACTGCGGTGGCAGTGACCGCCGGCAGCACGACCGCCGAGGAGGCCTGCCGATGGAGCTGAGCACGTCGCCGGAGAGAGGAGGCTCCAGCGAACTGCGAGAAGAACTCAGCGTGCGTCGGCTCCACCAGACGACACTCCATCAGCGTCGAGTCTCGCCGTCAGTCATCTGCATGCCGATGTACACCAGCCGGGAGGACACAACATAGCACAATGAGAGGTGCGCAAAAACCAACACTCCCCCATGACTCACAGGCGTAGTGCACATGGGCGGACAGGGACACGGTCAACATCCACACTCCCCCAGGGCATGCAGAGACGCAGGCAGAGACAAAGGGGGCAAATCACGGACGCACGCTGACTGAACTCACAGCCTTCTTGAACGAGTCCCGCTTCAGTGCCTTGGTCAGAAAGTCGGCCAGCTGCCGTGTTGTCTCAACCCACACGATGCTGATGCTGCCGTCATGCAACAACGAACGCACATAGTGATACTCAACATTGATGTGCTTTGTGCGTGTGTGATGCACGCCGTCATTGTCGGCGATGGCCATGGCACTCTCATTGTCACAATGTAAGGTGATGGATGCGACAGACTGACGCAACTCGGACAACTGACGACGCAACCACACACTCTCACACGCGCCTGAGCCAAGGGCCACGTACTCAGCCTCAGCAGTGCTACGTGCAATGCACCCCTGCTTGCCACTACGCCAGGACACAGCTGTGCCGCCAACCAGAAAGATCTAGCCCGTGCGACTCTTACCTTCTGGACTGCCGGCCCAGTCACTGTCGGTGTAGCCCACTGCGACGACGGACGGCTGACGGCGGAACATGAGACCCCGCCGAGGGGTCGAGACGACATAGCGCAACACTCGGATCGCGGCCTCGAAGTGGAGGTGAGGCGGCTCCTGAGAGAACTGGGCCAGGAGGTTGACGGTGAACGCGATGTCTGGACGCGTCGTTGTCGCCAGGAACATCAGTGACCCGATGATACGCAGATACGTGGTCACATCAACTGGCTCCCCCACAACAGCTGGGTCAGGAATTTTCAGCTTCACCTGGCCATCGGGTGACATGGGTGAAGATGCGCTATGCACGAGGGGCAGGTCCTCGGCGAATCGAGTGGACAGGGTCTGCACATACGCAGCCTGGTGAACGTGCAGGATGCCCTGTGAGCGATCATGATCGAGCTCCATGCCCAGGAAGACTCGGGTAGACCTGAGATCCTTCATCTGGTAGGTGGAGTGCAGCAAGTCCTTGACACGCTGGATGGCGGCCGTGTCTGGCGACGCAATGAGGAGATCGTCGACGTAGACCAGAACTGCGGCGAAGGTCTGACCTCACGGGCTGACGAACAAGGTGGGGTCCGCGGTGCTGCGCTGGAGGCCGCCACGGAGAAGCGTGCTGCTGATCTCCTGGTTCCAGCACCGAGGTGACTGCTTCAGGCCATAGAGGGCCTTCCGCAGCCGCCAAACTCTCCCAGTACCATCGTCGAAGCCTGGGGGCTGCACCATGTAGAGCTCCTCACCTTCCAGTGAGCCATGGAGGAACGCGTTGCTCACGTCCATCTGATGCAGCTCCCACCCATGCTGGGCAACCAGGCTGAAGAGTGCCCGGCTAGTGGAGAACCGACCGACTGGGGCGAAGATCTGGTCTTAATCGATCCCAGGGACCTGAGCAAACCCCTTTGTTGTGAGGCGGGCCTTGTACTTGTCCAAGGACCCGTCAGGCTTCCACTTGCACCGAAAGACCCACTTGGCACCAATGGCCTTCCGACCTGGAGGGAGGTCGACGAGGTCATACTCGTGGTGCTGCCGGATAGCAGCGAGCTCTTCGGCGCAGGTAGCATCCCAATGTGTGGCCTCAGGAGAGGCTCGAGCCTCGCGCAGGGTGGCTGGGTCCTCCGGGCGTGCTGTGGACCGGACTGAGAGGGCGTGTGCATTGCAAGCTCTAGGTGGGATGCGGGCGAGTGTAGCCAGGACAGCATGCCGATGCTCATGATGAAGCAAGGCGTAGCCCAGTGCAGAGCCGGGGTGAAGGTCTCCGGATGGCCGAAGTGGTCAGGCCGAGAGCCTTCGTGCCAGGGTCCCCACTCACGACGGTGGGAGTGGAGGAGACACGTGGAGCAACAGGGGGTCGAGGTGCCACGGGACGCGGTGCGACGGTCTGCGCGCTCACTGTCGGCCGAGGTCGGAGGCTTCCGCCTGGGCCACGTGTGTACCGCGGTCGGGCAGGAGATGGCGTTGGGTCCGACGGGCCAACGGAGGCGGACGGGGCTACTGGCCTAGAGGAGTCAGTGGACGCGACTGGGGCAGATGGTCCGGAGGGGCCAGCGGACGCGACAGGAGCTCCCGGTCCAGAGGGGCCAGCGGACGTGATTGGGGCTGTTGGCCCAGAGGGGCCATCGGAGGCGACTGGGGCTGCCGGCCCGGAGGGGCATGCGGACACAACAGGCGCTGCTGGCCGGGAGGGGCCATCGGACGCGACTGGGGCTGTCAACCCGGAGGGGCCATCGGACACGACAGGCGCTGCTGGCCCGGAGGGGCCAGCGGACGCGACGGGGGCATCTGGCTCGGAGGGGCCAGTGGACGCGGCTGGGACTGCTGGCCCGGAGCGGCCAGCGGACACGACTGGGATCGTTGGCCCGGTAGGGCCAGAGGACGCGACAGGGGCTACCGGCTCAGAGGGACGGAGTGATGTGTCACCCGGAAGCGACAGGACTGAGGACGGACTCACCACTCCCCCACGCGACGGGAGGGACACGGACGCGCCGGAACGGATGAGGTTGCGGGGAAACAGATCCTCGAAGAAGAGGGCATCGCGGGACTCGACGATGCAGTGTCGGGATGGGTCCCAGAAGCGCCAGGCCTTGGACTGACTGGACACACCGAGAAAGGTGCAGGGGCATCCGCGGGGGGCGAGCTTGCCGCCCTGCTGTGGGGCGCGCAGCCATACAATGGCCACGGAGCCCGAGACGCGAGCCGGGTGGAGGTCAGCGCGCCGACCGCACAAGTGCTGGTATGGCGTGGACTGGCGGGGAAGGGGACCGTGGGGGATCCGGTTCCAGACCCAGGTCATGTAGGCCATGGCTTCAAAGTAGAAGCCATCGGAGAGACCGGACTCGACCCGCATGGAGCGGACGGCATCGGCCATGGTGTGGTTCCACCGCTCGGATACGCCGTTCTGGGCGGGCGTGTATGGCGCAGATGTCTCATGGTGGATCCCGCGGGAGGCGAGAAAGGTCGTGGCCTCACCCATGTACTCTCCACCGCGATCGGAGCGAAAGCGGCGAAGAGAGCAGCCACACTCGCGCTCCGCGAGGACAAGCCAGTCCTGAATGGCTAGGGCGACATCGCTCTTCTGCCGGAGGCAGAAGACCCAGCGGAAGCGAGAATAGTTGTCTGTAAGGGTGAGGACATAGCGGCCACGCTCGCCGACGGACTCGGTGGGGAGAGGACCCATGACGTGCGAGTGGACAAGGTCAAGAGGGGCGGATGCACGGGAGGAGGACAAGGGGTACGTGGACCGGTGCATCTTCCCCTGAGCGCAGTCAATGCACTCAGTGGGGCACGGGAGAGGGAAAGTCTCCGGGTCAAGGCCCTTGGCCGGCTGGGTGCGAAGCATGCTCTCTACGGCGGCAGAGTGGACGTGGCAAAGGCGGCGGTGCAAGAGGCGGGTTTCCTGAGGAGAAAGCGTACTGGTGACAAACACATGGCCTGTGGCGGCCGACGGGGAGGAGATGGGAGAAGAAGAGGAGTGGCGAGGAACATGCCACAGGTTGCCACGGGCGGTGGCGTGCAGGACGACAAGACCAGACGGACGCAACGACTCAGTGCCAACACCACGCGAGTGCACAATGTCCATGCTCATGCGGTCAAGGGCAGTCACGGACAGGAGGCTGAGCTCGAGACCAGGGACGAAGAGGACATCGGTCAGAAAGACGTCACCGGCAGGACCACGAAAACGAACGACGTCAACACCACGGACAGGCAACACTTGTCTGGAACCCGTCCGGACACCGGAGACATCGCCTACAGGACCGAGCATACCGAAGGCCTCACGAGAGGCCGTCATGTGATGCGTGGCCCCGGAGTCAATGATCTTGGTCTCAGCAGGGTCCTGGACAGGAGTCGCGAGATCGCTAACGGTCACATGGCAGCAGGCGAGGGACGCGGACGCGGTAGAAGGAGGCGCGAAACGAGACTGCCAATCGTCAAGCCACACAATGTCGTCAAGGAAGGGGGTGGGGGAAACCACGGGAGACGACGAGATAGACGAGGGGACGGGACACGACCGCAGCTCAGTCTCAGTCATGCAGGGCTAGGCGGGAGGGCAGGAGGTGACACAACTCACACTTCCCTGGGGAGGAGGGCAAGGCAGGCCAAGCTGGAGTGCGATGAACTACTCCAGCTGACGCTCACGGAAGGACGGCGCAGGGGTGTAGACGGAGTGCGGAGTGACGGCTCCGGAGCCCGGGTAGTAGGAGGACCGCGCCGGTGAAGGGAGCGGAGGCGCCGACGGCTGTGGGTAGTACTGCTGCGGCGCGGGTGTCTGCGGGACAGGCGGAGCTGTCGGAGTGGCAGAGCTACTGGACGAGGTCGAAGTGTAAGGGCCAACAGCAGCGACGGCGCCAGCGGCGAGGCGGCGCTCCCGCTGGCGACGCATGGTGGCGATGACGCACGCCTCGTCCGTCAGGAGAGGGCACGTGTACCACCCGTGCCCGGGCTGACCACAGTTGTGGCAGATCGAGCCACCACCGCTGGACCCGGTCGACGACTGCTGCTGCTGCTGTGGCGAACCCTTGCCTTTCTTTTTCCGGCTCTTCTTCTTCTTCCCTGACGACGATGAGGTAGCTGCGACGGGGGAGGCGACGGCCACGGAGGCAACAGCAGGGGAGGCGACGGCAGGGGAGGCGACGGCAGGGGAGGCGACGGCAGGGGATGCAAGCGCCTCCGTGCGATGGAGCTGGGACTCCTAGCGAGCTTCCTCAATGCGGAGGAAGAGCTCGTATGCCCAGGGCATGAGGGTGCCCTGGGCCGCCATGGTGGAGAGGACGTCCGGGGGGTAGTGTACGAAGACGTCCGCGTACTCACTAGTGGCGCCGCGCTTGATGGTGAGAAGCGCGGACAGAGGGGGCGGAGCAGATGTGCCGAGACGACGAAGGATGTCCTCCGCCCGCTGCCAGTAGGCAGTGACCGTCTCGGTCTCCCCCATGTGCAGGGAGTTAAACTCCCGGAGCAGACGGCTGATCTCAGCGTCGCTGGACAGGCGATGGGGCCTGGTGAGGACGTGCCACGCGGCTGCAGGGTCTGGGATGTTGCCAGAAGTGACGTCGCCGAGGAAAGGCATTAAGGCCAGGCGGGAAGATGGAGGGGCGACTGGGACAAGGGCACGGACGGCGCGACCAGCGTCATACAACTAGTCGGCCTAGGTGGAGTCGTAAGGGAGGGTGTAGTATGCCCACAGGCCCTCACCCTGCGCCCAGATCCGGAAGCTGAGCTACCAGCTCCGGAACTGCTCGGCGGCGTGAAGCGGCGGCGGCGGCGTCTCAAAGTCCTTCTGCCTGCGGCCGGCACCCAGAGTGGGGCCAAGGACGGAAGTCACTGTCTGCCGCTGGCGCTGAGTCTGCTGCTGTGCCAGGTAGTACGTGGCAGCAGAAACAGCTGGGCTGGCGTGCCCTGGAGGGACGAACGACGGTAGCACACTGGTGGCAGTCTGGGCGGCTACCAGCTGTAGCGCTGCAAGCTGCTGCGTTAAGGCGGCGAGCTGTTGCTGAAGAGCAGCGAGGGGGTCAGGATTGCCGCCGACGACACCAGTGGGCTGCTGCTGCTGCTGCTGCTGTTGCTGTTGCTGCTACTACTGTTGCTGCTACTGATGCTGCAGCTACTGCTACTGCTGCTGCAGCAGCTGTTGCTGCTGTTGCTGCTGCTGCGGCAGCTGCTGTTGCTGCTGCTGCTGCTGCTACTGCTGCTGCTGCTGCTGCTGGTGCTGCTGCTGCAGGCGCTGCAAGAAAGGAGGGGTAGGGGTCCCCCCAACAGAGGAGGACCACTCCTCACTCGGGCTACCGGCCATGGTTTGGTGTCCCTTGGTTTTTTTTTGTGTTGTCTTTGCTGAAATCAGCAGGGGTGGTGGGAGTTCTACCCACCCCTTGGGTTGCCTTCCCCTTTCCCTTTCTCCCCCTTGTTTTCCCCCTTTTTTTGTTGTTGATGACATCAGCAGTGACGCCAGTAGCGGGATGCTGACATCAGCAGCGGCGGTTGTTGGGGCCGCCGCTGTTGTTGTTGCTGCTGCTGCTGCAGACGCTGCAGCTGCTGCTGTTGTTGCTGCTGCTGCTGCTGCTACTACGGCTGCGGCTATTGGTGCTGCTGCCGCTGCGGCTGCTGCTGCTGCTGATGCAGGTGTTGCTGCCGCTTTTGCTGCTGCTGTGGCTATAGCTGTTGTTGCTGCTGCTGCGGCTGCGACTGCTACTGCTGCTGTGGTTGCTTTGGCTGCAGTTGCAACTCTAGCTGCTGCTGCTGTGAGCTGTAGCGGCTGCTGTGGCTGCTGTAGCTTGTTGCTGCTGCTGCGCGCTGCTGCAGCTGTTGCGTGCTACAGCTGCTGCTCGCTACTACTACGGGCTGTAGCAGCGGGCTGCTGCTCCGGGCTGCGGGATGGGGATTTTTTTTTGTTTTTTTTTTCCTTTCTGTCACAGCGAGCAGCGGGCTGCTGCTCGCAGGCAGCAGCGAGCTGCTGCTCGCTGGTAGCAGCGGGGTGCTGCTCGCTGCTCGCTTGCTGTGAGCTGCGAGCAGCAGCAACCGCGGCTGGCTGCTGCCAGCAGCTGCTCGCTGCTGCTGCTACTGCAGCTGGCTGCTGCTACGGCTCGCTGCTGCGGCTGCTGCAGCCCGCTGCTGCTGCTGCACGCTACTGCAGCTGCTGCGTGTTGCGGCTGCTGCTAGCTGCTGTTGCGGACTGCTACTGCACGCTGCTGCTGCTGCGAGCTGCTGCTGCAGGCTGCTGCTGCTGCGGGCTGCTCCGAGCTGCTGCTTCAGCCTGCTATTGCTGGTACATGCAGCTGCTGTCGGCTGCTACTGCCACTACTCGCTGCCGTTGCCTGCGGCTGCCACTGCTGCTGCAAGCTGGTGCCAGTCACTGCACCTTGGTGACGTTGCCGCGTGCGCCGTTGCCCACGGGTGTCGGATGTCGCCTGCCGCTCACCTCCTCGCGTCACGCGTGGGGGTCAGTGCTGCCGAAAAAAAATCGGCTGCATTTCCCCTGGCCCAGTGGCCGTGGGAAAAAATCTGACGCCGCCACCAGGCGGGTGAATGCTGCCGAAAAAATCCGGCAGCATTTCACCTGCACTAGCGCGTATGGGGGTCCGCCGGCGTTGTCTGGCACCTGTTCGCCAGTCTTCTGCTGCTACTGCTACGTTTTGGCCCTGATACCAAGCTAGAAAACCTAGGCAGCAGGGTGGGACAGCAGCGTTGTTGATGCAGCGTGCGGGCTTCCACGCTCGTTGCTTAAGTCAGCTGCCCCCTCAGTCTGCTGCTCTAGATTCCAAGTCTGGAAGCTCTGGGTTTGTTACTCAGAAATGCGCGCGCCAGTGTTAGCGCCAGAAACCAGCTGAAAACTGTAAGTGACTGATTAGGAATGGAGAATGAACAACAATGGGAGACCCCTCCAAGTTCTAGGCCCCCCCCAGCTCTGTAGAGCTTGTTACTCAGCTAACCAGCCAATCAGGAAATAGACCTATTTTCTGGCAGGCAGGGTTTTCTCGGTGAGCCCTACCAGACAGCCGACAGCCCAAAACCCGGGCCTCGTCCGTTCTGCCTGAAAACTGGACCATACCATAATACCAACGCTGCGAACGCAGTCATGCGGTCAGAAACAGCTAGAAAAATAGTAGCAAGGAGTTATGGCTGCCCGAACCCAGGCAGTGCCTACGATGGTCCATGATGCCGAACAGGGCCATGCAACATGCAACAAGCATCCTAGGGAGAGCATGACGATGCAGACGCGATGGGACGTGCTGGACGCATGCAGACAGCAACTGCGGTGGCAGTGACCGCCGGCAGCACGACCGCC